>VYXH01002851.1:47462-73687 GCA_013397275.1 Burhinus bistriatus | reverse complement strand
TGAAGTCCCCCATGAGAACCAAGGCCTGTGATTGTGAAGTGACTCTCAGCTGCCTGTAGAAGGCCTCATCAGCTTCCCTATCCTGATCAGGTGGCCTGTGATAAACCCCCAAAATAGGGGCCCTCATGTTAGCCTGCCCCTTAATCCTTACCCACAAGCTCTTGACTCTCTCTTCATCTGCCCTCAGGGACAGCTCGATGCATTCCAGCTGCTCTCTCACATAAAGAGCAACTCCACCACCTCACCTTGCTGGCCTGTCTTTCCTAAAGAGAACGTAGCCGTCCATGACAGTGTTCCAGTCATGTGAGCTATCCCACCATATCTCAGTAACTGCGATGAGATCATGGCCCTGCGACTGCACACAAATCTCTAATTCTTCCTGTTTGTTCCCCATGCTGTGTGCATTGGTGTATAAGCATTTCAGAGAGGCAGTTGACCATGCAGTTTTTGCTCTTGAGGGGTGGTAGGCCTTCTGATTCTCAAAAATACTAGCATCTGAACTCCAAAGACAGAGGTTTTCCAAACAGCAGTCATCACTCTTCCTGACCACTTGCAAAGCCCAGCATCATCCTGTAAGGGACGAGCCCCAAATGACTGTACTGTGAGCCCGGACAATGCCCTGAGAAGACAAAATGGAAGTCATGGGAAGGGGCCTAGTGTCACTCCTCTTGGCTTGCCACATCTTTACGTCTCTTGATTTGCCATAAAAAGACAATATGGAAAAGTACTGGTGTCTCAACCACTCTGACTAGGGCCAATAAAGAGGGGCACGTACAAGTCAGAAAGGGGAACTTGCTCTACATTGAATACTCCCCGTCAGCAGGTCCGATGCTGGATCCAGGACTGGTGATCTTTCTCTCTTTTCCTCTCTATATCTCCCTCTCTTTTCTCTCAGGGTTGTTAAGTAACACAAGGCCTACCTTGATTTCTGCAGAGTTTAGGTAACTATAATTGTGTAAGTGCCAATATTTACAGAATACTTGTTCTCTATATCCCCATTAAAGTTGATGTTTATATACGGACCTTGAGCGTTATCTCACCTTAATCCACACCGATGGGATTTGCGATCCTTAGTCACTCACCCCCTCCTCACAGGTGGGACATGACACATCCTGTGTTCACTTCCAGTTGATCATTCATCATTTTGCTGGATTGGTTAAACCAAAATCCTCATCCTGAAAGACACAGACTCCTTAGGGTACCACCAAATTAGCAATGCAAGACAAGTGCTAGGGAATGCAATCTGATAAAGTCTGAGGAGCTCAAGAAGAGAGAGACAGTGATGTACAGCTAAATATCACAAAGCAAAATCCTCTGAACAGCAGAGATATTTTATACCTCTTTCAGTATTATTTTTATTTCATATATTTAATAGTGCACTCATCTCAGTAACTACAAAAGGAATTAGCATTTCTAAAGCTTTTTATGATCAGAGCAACTATTCTTCCCTTAAAAGAAGTGTTAAATAATTACAACTGTCACTGTGCTTTCACGTGCATTGAATTCACCCCTGTAACCAGCATTCATTTTGTTCAATATTGAATTCACTGTCATTTCCACATGTCAGTCCAAAATGAGGCTGTCAGAGTTTTAAGTAAATTGCTTGAGAGAATAAATCACAGTGTTTAGACCCGGTGCCACCAAACTGGAAACCATAGAAAATGCTGCTGCAGAACTGTCAAACAAGCTTTGTACATAAGAAAAAAAAAACCTATGCACCATTCTCTAAACTGCTAGTGCTGCTTTGAACAAACTGTACCTCCCTGTCTGCTGATATTCACAGGACAGAGTGACACAGTTCCTCTGAAACAGAACAGCTCTTCCAGTATGTAGGACATTCAGCATGGACCAGAGATATAGGAGTTCAAATTATGCTCTGCTGCTGACTTCCTGTATCAATTTGAGCCAATTTCTCACAGTGGGATTCAGCTCCAGATTCAGGAACAAGTTTGTGTCTCTGTAATGCAAGTGGCTACATGTGGGCCAGTGCCACTATAACCAGTGGAATCTACTCAGTACAGGCAGTGGACTCTAGAGGATAAGAGAGTTGATCATACCAAAGTGTGAGGCAAATGATCTGTAAGCTGTGATGGCTGTTTTGACTTCACGTCCACTGAACACAATGGGAGCTTAGATACTCACTTCACATAAAGGCATCCACGATGCAGAAACCTAAATTTGTGTGTCTAAATCTGGAGCAGAGTTAGACCTTACTGTCAGATCAACAGGGCATCTAAATAATCTAATAAATTCACTTAGCTGAGATTGGTTCTCTACCTGTAAAAATGGAGGTAGCGGTGCTTTCCTGGCAACCAAGGACAAATACATTAGCAATTAAAACTGAAAAAAAATTAATTTTACTAATGGAAGTGGGGGAAGAAAAAGGGATGTACAGTATCTATGAGGTCATCAAGACCTCATCAAGAGCTGGGCTCTTCAGAGTGATGCACGATGGGAGGATGAGATACTATGTAGTGCTGAGGGACATGGTTTAGTGGTAACTTAGCAGTATTAGGTTAAGATCATCAAGTCCAACCATTAAAAGTCTCTTCCAACTAAAATGATTCTGTGATTCTATAGGTATCAGCTGAACCTTTTCCACCATGAGGACAGTGAAGCAGTAGAACAGGTTACCCAGAGAGATTGTGCTATCTCCATCCTTAGAGATTTGCAAAACCAGGTGGAACAAAGCTCTGAGCAGCCAGCTCTGTGCTCATGGCTGATCCCACTTCATGCTAGAGGGTGGACTAGAGACCTCCTGGGGCACTTGCCTACTGAATTATCCTGGGATGTGATGAACTGGTCATAGTTTGCACAGATTAGGAGAGAAGTCTATCATCTTTCCTTTACTACAGAAATTCAGAATTCATTCTCTGTATTCTTTCTCCACATGAGAAAGGCTTCAGCTGAGCAGCCTTCAAAATCAAAGTCCTAGAGCTTTAGTTACCTTCTCCTTTCCTGCAGTTTCCTCTTTTCCAAAAGAAAAAAAGTAACCAAATTAGAAAGAGAAAAAAGGGGGGTAGAATAATTTTAAAAAATGTACTCCACTGATGCTTCCAAGAAAGCACATCTGAGATGCCTTTGGACATTTAATGCGTCAAAAGCCTGGGACATATGAGTTATCACTGCTGGCAGCAAAGAAAGGCAAGGCACCAGCTGCTACGTAGTTCGGTTTATTGAAGGACAGCTCACATTCTTCCCCCAAAGAGTGCAGAAACAAACCACCCTTTTACACAGCAGTTTCACGTCAGCATTTTAGTTACCACTTTATACTACCAATCTCCATAAGCATTAAGGCACAATCTCTGTCAGATGTCCATTTTTACCCACCAGAATTATTAATATTATTTTATTTAATTTGGAGTATTTGCTGTACAAGTACAACAGGGTCAAGTCCTCATGGCTAATATTCATGTTAGGTATATGGTCGTTCTTTTGCTCAGGACTATTTGCAACTGCATCAAACACAGCATGAATACACAAAACAGTGCTGAGTCCACAGAGCCATGGGAGTGTGAGCTAGTTTTTATTCTCTTCTCTAGCATCAGCAGCATTTCCAAACCATGTTTTAACAAGCACCAGCATGAGCAAAAACAATTGACTGGACAGTCAGCAAGCCCTCGAGCTAGATCCTGATTTGGCAGAGGTGGTAGGTAAAGAGCCATATTTTTACTCATATCCTGGGAAAATGTGAAGAAACAGTGTCACATATTATTTCTGCCCTACCATTTCTATACTCATTTCATAAAAATATTATTGTGTTAAGATGATCTCCTCATGCAGCTATCTTGTCCTTGCCATTCCTGAGGAAGCAGCACCCATACCTGTATTGCTCTCAATAGATACTTACCTGCCTGACTTGCTCTTAGAAACCTCCATAATCAATACCACTGAAATGATCAATTTCCATGCTCAGCTGTCCTGCTACATAGCACTTTCCTTGAGAGATAACTGAAAACTCCATCACTGTAATGTAAGTCTATTACTTCTTGTTGCCCTCTTGACTTATTCCCTCCCTTACCTGTATTTGAAGACCATACTCATGTACCGCCTCTGCCTTCCCTTCTCTAAGGTGAGTAAAGCCAGGCCTCCTGCAGCAGCTGTGTATGGTGGGCAGCTGGCCACGCTCCCTCCAGACCCTCCCTTACTGCTCTGAGCAGCATGCAAGGACTGTATTTACACCTGCCAGACCATGTTCTTGTTAGCACCTCCCAGCCTGACTCAGCCAACTTCTGGCTGAAACACAGCCCTCCCCCAGCAATCTGTCCCCACTCAGTATTCCCCAGCTTTTCCAGTACTGCTTCTGTGCAAACACGCATTCATCCTTACAGAAATGCATCCTCTGCTCAGACCACTTCAGCTTGGCAGGACTGTTTGAACACTGAGACTGTCCCCCAGTGGATCTGCATCCTTTCTCACCTTAGTGCCACCTGTACTTTGTAAGCATGCTCTCTACTTCATTTAAGTCATTAGTGAAAATAATTTTTCATTTGTTACTATCCATTTTGATAACTAGTGAGTACAATTTCCTAACAAACACATAACCCCATTCAGTTTCATCAAATCCAGGTTTCTTCTCACTTACATGAGTGTCACAGACAAAAGCCTTACACAAAAAAAAAAAAAGAAAAAATGATATATTTGCTTTAACTCACAACACCCACCCCTAGGAAGACATTAGGCTGATATACGATTAGCTCACATCTAACAATGTTGGCTGTCATTCACCTTATTTATTGTCTAGGTCATTAGAAATTATTTGATTTTGATTATTAGCATTCCCTCTGTTGTATTACTTGCACCAGGAATCTATAACTTCCTACTACCTCCTTTTTCTTTTTTTCTCCTTCTCAAAAACCCCTAAACTTGAACTTTACAGGCTTCTGAAACCTCACTTCCCCTTCAGTTCTGGGAGGGGATTGCTAACAGCTCACTCTTTCAACATTATATCTATCATTGCTGGACTTCTGATCTTGTTGCCACTAATGATAGTTAACAGTCCAACTACAACCACCAAAGGGTGAAGGCATTTATCACTTCTGCTTTCCTAGCCTCAGTGGTGGGTAAATAGGTTTTTCTTTCCTTTGGGTACCCATAGAAACGTTTTCGTGTTCATACTCTTATTATTAATGTATTGGTTTTCTTATATTGTATACAATTTTGCACCTGCTAATTACTCAGGAAAAAGCCTCAGAATATCTTCAGAAAACTGGGCTGAAATATATTTACCTTTATAGGTGAAAAAAGGTACAGAAGAGCAGAAGGTGGACATTTGAAGCTTCAAGACTTCCATTTATCAACCCCCCACATAGAAAGCCTGATTTTCAGAGGAAAAGAGCTGAGCCCCTGGGCTCCCATTTGTCACAATTACCATGGAAAACTGAAGAGGCTTAACCTGCCCTAGCAGGGACAGAATTGAATTCAGGAGCTCCAGAGCATGTAAACCATCAACAGCAGATGCCTCTGCCCCACAGCTTTTACCCAGAGATGCCTCAGGGCAAGACAGTCCTGTTAGGCTGGAAACTATCTTTTCACCCTTCCCTTTTCCTCAGCAAGAACCTTACCCTTGGTAGGGCTGGCATCAAGACTGAAAGAGTTAGAAAGTTTTACTTTTTTTCTGTTTTGGGGGTTGTTTTTTTTACAGCTCTATTCTTCTCCTGATTGTATAAGCAGTTTTGAATGTTCTAACTCGCCCCAGTAAAGGCTTCTAGAGAGAGAAAAGGAAGATTACACAGTTTATTTAATGAGAGTCAGACTCATTTTCCCCACATTCACCCCTTCTGGCTCCTTAAATCCTGGGCTGCAAAGACTTTATTCTTGGCAAGTTCCAAACAACAACTTATCTCTGCACCTCATCCATCTCATGTTACTAGCTGCCTTTGCTCTTGACCAAATCCCTTCTCTGACCAGATATCATCAGTCCCAGATGTCTGCCCAGTTACTCTGATCCCTGCTTCTGGGTTTTTTGCGAAATAAGGGAGGCAAACTCAGATCATTCTAACACCAAACCAGAAAAATTGGAGTTACCAGTACACAATTTTCCTTGCTATATGAAACCAACAGGTTTTTTGGTCCTCTTACTAGACATTAACTGACATGGCTGTGAGGGATTATTACTGCCTTCATTTTTGTAGACAGAGAAACTCTAAGAAAATGAGGCTAAACTTAACTAAAAAGCTTCACATCATTCCTTCAAGCAGACCTAGGAGTTGACACTCCCACCTACTTCAACACAAATGAAGATTAGATCAACACTGAGTGCCTTTAAAAGCTCCACCCTACTCTTCTGCCTCAAAGCAGTTTGAAGCCTAAGTCCCAGGCTCCTCTTAGTCAGTCAGTGAAGACTACCTCTGTTTCTAGGAAGTTATAAACATACCATTTTGCAAAACAATTGTGCAAAGCCTCTGGAAAAATGAAACTGTCATAAAATGCATGAAGCTACTCCACTTAGGTAATACCAACATCAACTTGAAGCTATTTCCCATAAAACACACAAAAGGGTAAAAGATTACACAAACTGCAGCTGCTGATATGCTCAATGCATCTAATGCAATATTCAGTCTTTTCCAGAAATGGAAATCAATTATGGCTAGAATTATTAATGTAGAGCCAATATGTAAATAAGCATAACTGCCAACCCTGAAGTGAACAGAATAGATATTGCTTGTTAGGTTACTGCTGAGACTTTTCTGCAGCCCTGGCTCCTGTGGAAGTTTGAGTAAATGCGTTTACATAGTTTTTACATTTTGAAATGACTATGTAAGTTGCTGCCATAATCAGAAATCAATGGTACAATGTTTAGTAAAGTGTTAGATGATCAAAAAATTGCAGTATGAGTCCACCTTAGGTGATGTTAGCAATTGAGTCTGGCACTGCTTTGAAAATCCCAGACTGCCACATCTCTACTCTCAGTACCTCACAACACTTCAGTTTCTGCAATACTTACGAGATTTTCTTAAATAGCATGAAAGAAATATTGCCAGTTTACAATCACCTATCACCACACTAACAGTGCAATCAGTTAAAATAAATTAGAGGTGGGTGAATTGGTTAATATACTTTGCAGTGCATTCCAAAAATAAGAACAAGCCGCACAGTACACCCTGGTAAAGCATTACCACCAGTCCTGACATGCCTCAAATTCCAGGGCCTCAGGAGAGCTAGCAGCTGATGCACCACATAAGCTCAGAATCTCAGGTAAGATTAGGTAGTTAGTGGCAATCCCTAAATGCTTTCCATAGAGTTTACCCAGTGTGTGTAAATTTTGAAAAATATCTAAATAATTCAAGAGTGTAAGTCTCTTAAAATTCAAGGAGACCTAGGACTAGGTCATTCAGGCACTCCTGAAAACTTTCTCTATGGCCTGGGTCAGTCAAGTGGAGCTTTTCACACCCAACGTACAAGTTCAGCTTTAGCCCAAAATCGTTTCTAATAACTGGATGCCATGGAGTGAGTTTGTTTTATTTCATCTTATAGGGTACAAGGGTCAAAGTTGCCAAGTAACTTTTCTGTTCATCATAGTAGCAGATCTCACAATGAATCAAATGGGCATGAAAACAGTCATGAAAACTGTTATGACAACATTTCTGTCATCAATTATGACAAATTACTGTGACATCTACCATCTACCGGTGGCAGATCTCCCATTGAAGGTCTGTGCAGCATCTCAATATTAACAGGGGGTGTCAGCACACAGATGACCAAGAACATGTTCAAACCAGTCAGAGGCTGTATGCACAGGTGCACACAAAGGGAGGAAAAATACAGAAACCCTTCTACACACTACAGGTGTAGGAAATTTATTTTACTGGTAAAATTATCTATCACCCCTTTAAACCTCTGAGGATCAGGCCACCAGATTGCAAAGGCACATATATGTCAAGTAAAGTTAATTGCAAAAAAAAAAAAGAGATGCAGATTCTTCCTAAAGCAGAATGCAACATTTTCATTCTCATGGCTTTGGTAAGCGTGGATGAAACAAAAATATTACTGATATGTATGATACATAATTAAAACTATACACTTCTGGCATGTATGACAGCAAAGCAACATATGTGTGAGCCAAAGCTACAGCAAGAGAACTGCTGTTTGATCTCCGTACTGACCTGAGCTCTGCAGAATGTATCCCAAGTACTATTACACATCCTAAGATTCAACACTGTGAAGGTTGCTTACTGTTGAGGCTTAACTTGCACTTAGACTGATTTCTCAGTGACTATAGCTCCTTTCTTCCAGGTCTCAGAAACAGGTGCCCAAAACATCAACATTTTTTCAGCCTTAGATGTCATGGTTTTCAGGTCAGGCACTAACCAGAGGCAGCCTGAATACAACCCTTCGCTATTGTTCCTCAATGTGTATGTATATGTTTATGTATGTGTACCTATATATAAAAACAAGTACATAGAGTAACATACTAAAGGGGGAGGCTCTGTTGCTCAGTAGCTTGGGTGATCAGGCAGTTACTCCGTACCTTTTTACATAATGTTGCTTTTCTTATTCTTCACTGTCTTTCATTAATATTTAGGTGTTCATGTTGAATAGGCACACAGGGCAAAGCCAGCCCCTCTACAGTCGTTTCCCCATTCCATCGGTGCATCTTGTGGAACAAGAGAAGAATCTAGGTTAGACCACTCCTCTGGAGGCCGCCAGCCCAGAGCAGAGCTAACCCCACAGCCAGAGCAGGTGCTCCAGGCTTGCTCCATTCACCTCTGGACACCTCCAAGGATGGAGGTCCCACAGTGTCCCTGGGCAACCTGCACCAGTGCTTAAATAGTCTCATGGTGAAGTATTTTTCCTCGTGTGCAGTCACAGCCTCCCTTGCTGCAAGCTGTAGCTGCTGCCTCCCAGCCTCAGCTATGCCCCTCAGAGAAATCCCATTCTGGCTTTCTAACAAGCTTCCTTTAAGCAGTTGAAAACAATTGAGTTTTCCTTAGCCACCTTTTCTCCAGGCTAAACAAACCCTGCTTCCTCAGTCATGGGGAAAACAGACTTGAGTTGGGGAAAGTGACTTACTGCCAATTAAAATAAGTATTTAACTAACAATTTGGTTAGTGGGAAACAAAAAGGCAAACTTTAAAACAGCTTTCCTCCCCACCTTGCCAGGCTCAGCTTCATTCCAGATTCCTCTCCCCTGCTCTGAGCAGGGCAGGGGGCTTCAGTCAGTCGGTAATGGCTGCCCTCCGCTGCTCCATCTTCCTCACCCTTCTTCCTGCTCTGGCATGGATCCTTTCCATGGGCTGCAGGAAAAGTCTGCTCTGGGGCCACAGAGCACCTCCTCTTCCTCCAACCTTGTTCTTCCCTCTGCTTCCTCTTCTGTCTGGTGTTTTCCACCCTTTCTTAAATACAGTTTCCCAGAGGTGCCACCATCTTGGCTGAGGCACTCAGCCGTGCCCTGCTGTGGATCTGTTGGAGCTAGCTGCAACCAGCTGTGTCCAGGACATGGCAGCTCCCATCTCTTCTCACAGAGCCCACCCTGCAGCCTCCCCTGCCAACACCTTGCTGCTGACACCCAGTATGTCTGTTTAATTTGATGATGCCTGACTCAATCTTCTTCTACTGCAGGCCCTCCATCCCTCAGAGACAGGAGAGGCCTCAACACAATCCTGCCAGGAAAGACCAAGGGAAAGATGCCATTCTACACCTCAGGCTTTGCTGTGTCCTTCCCCACTAAGTCACCTGCCCCCTTCAGACTTTTACCTACATAAACTGTTTATCCTCCTATACCTTGATTATTTGCTTTCACTATACTTAGAAAAAGGAAGAGTTAAGAAGTCCCTCTCAGCCATGTTTGACCAGCCAAGCACCACTGAGGTAAGCATTACTAGAAACAAAATAGGGACCAAAATGCATGCCATCACCTCTGAAATCTAAAGAAATACCTTGAAGAGCTTAAAGTCCTTTAGTGGCATTGACCTCAGATAAAAACAGATGGTGATATTCAATACTGCCATAATAATCACAATTAGTATATATTAACAGTGCTTCTCAGTGTAGAAGACATCTGGCCAACTCCAGCCTAACTGATGGCTTTGGTAACTTGCCAGGAGGCAGAGAGACTGCCTTTGATTTGTATACACTGGGAAAAAAAAAATTGGTGAATCAGTTTTCATTAGAGACAGGCTTCAGCAAGAGTCATATCTTCAGCAGCCTGTAGCTGCCAACACTTACTCTCAATACTCATTAGAAAGTTACTTTCCTCAGGGACTGTGCGCCTTGCAGTCCTGTGGCTTACACCTACTGTGTTCATGAAACCACGATGAGAGTTGGCTCCTCCGATGCCCATGTTTTAAGAGGATGGAAAGGAGTGCTATAAACATACGAGAGCCAGAAATAATTTATTACTATAAAAAGCATAGAAACCTCAGTTCATTTGGTTTACAAGAGAAAAACCATGTGATAACTTAATCATTGTGGTTACATTCTTGCATGGGAAGAAAATGCAGTTAGTGAAGGGCTCTTTAACCTATTTAGGAAAAGGAAAACACTAAAGGACGTGAAATTATAGTCAGATATGTAGAAGTTAAAACTATAGAGGTTCTAGTATCAAGGGTGATTTAGCAGCTATCAAACGTGGTTAAACGGTTATAAAAGGCATCAAAAAGTCTGATAATCTTTTCACCTTAAAAAAAAAATTATGCATCTGTACAGTGTCAACTAAAGCCTTTATACACTGACTCCATATTGAGCAAAAAAAAAAAAACAATCACTTTTTGTTGCCAAAGCATGAACTGCAACAGGCCTTATAGTTAACCATTGCCCACAGCTATCCTAATATACCACTTGTCTCCAATGATATATATACGTTTCTTCTATGGCTGAATTACAATGTGAGACTGTTCATACACAGAGTAACTTAAAAGGTCCAGAGAACAGAAGCACTGGTGGAAGAAATTAAAAGCACTCTGCTCAGCAGGACCCTACAAAGCATTTATTAAAGACAGAATGAATACAAATGAGACTTAATGAATTAAGCAGAAGAGTGATCATGGTAGGGGCTTCCTGAAAAAGAGGAAGCCGTGCTCTTGTTCAACCCGTGCAATGGGATCAACCACAGTGAAACTACTCACTCCTTTTGGTTCAAGTGCTTACTGGTGAGTACTGGAGCCTTCATGTGTTTGCTTGGCTCTCTGCAGTGACATACAAACTTTCCTCAGAAAAAAATGCAAAGAGCTGAGTCTTTTACAAAACAATGCAGAGTTCCAGGTCAGCACCTCTTTTGTTGATGAGCTTTCAGAAATTGTCACCATTAACCCTGGATGCAGAGCATAGATAGTCAAAATATTTGTAAAATACGTTCCTATCTTAAATTCTGACCATGGGATAAACAAGTTGCAGTTAACACTTCCTGAGCTGAAATCAACTCTATACAATATTGTGATCATTGGCTAGTTACACTATGTTGAATATTTCTATAACATTTACTGTTGGGTGCAGTATTCATAATGGCCTTTCCCTGTTTCTAGGAAAAGGCAAGCAGCTACTGATTTTGGGTCATTCATATGTCAGGAGAAATGCAGGCCCCCTTTGAAGACAGTATGAGATTTAGTGAAGTTTTTGCTAGTTCAAGATAGTGGCACTCAAGAAGGGTGATAAATATCTTGTGACAGCCTTTAATTCTTTAGCAAAGTCACTTATAGAACATCAAGGGCAGAGAGATTCATTACATTTAATGCTATAATGAGCTTTTTTAGCTTTAATGCTACACGGAATTTTATACCATTACACTTAATGTTACTTTTGAATTTTTCAGTATCTTTAATATGAATTAGTGCAAAGAAATTCCCAGAATCTCCTTGAGCATCCTTGGAGTGATCACTCATGTTGCACCATACAAGGTAGAAACCCTAAATATTCTGAAGTATCATAATTTCAGACACTTACCAGTCACCTATGGAGGCTTTTCCCATCCAAAGCATCCAGAAGTTTCTCTTCTCCAAGGAAACAGCAACTTTTTAATTAATATTGTTTACTAGAGACAATTCAGTACAGTATTGATACAATATTGACAATGTCTTCCTGGTAATTAGATTAGTGGATCTAAGTTTGGTGGGGAGCTTTTTGTTTTCTTTTTAAAAAACTTGTTTTCTTTTTACAAGAAGCTAGGAAAGGTTCTGGAGATTTCATCTGACAATAAAATAAAGGATTTTCCCAGTTTAAGTCCAGTCAGCATTTGCTTTAACACAAGTGGAAGTTACAGAGATCAGCAGTTCCCAGACTGTAACCTCTGAATTGGCCCAGAAAATGGTATTAAACAGCAGAACCTACTGGTATATCCTTTACATACTGCCCAGCTCAGTGGTCTGGGAGCACTGGCAGTGGTTGTGCTGTGAGTTTCATGATGGCCTAATGTTCATGCACTTAAACAAGAAGATATTTACAGGAAGTACAGGGTTTTGAGGCATAATCTGGCAAACTGAAGCAGAGTTTTCTGTCCTGATTACTTCCTGAAAAAATAAAGCCATTGGAGCCTGTCTACTCCCTGTAGGGTTTGTGTTTTCACCACGTGATACAGGATAACTAGCTAAAAAAAGATTAGGAGCCAGCTTCACATGTAAGACTTGGTGCAGGGAGATGTTTTTAAGAGTGGGTGAGCTCTGTTTAGCACTAGTGTCAGTCCTGCATGATGGGAGATTTATTATTTTCTGGCTCTGAGCCAGGAGGCATGCACAGCATCATCCTGCTGGCAAAGGAGCCTCTGCAGAGCCACATCCTCATTCCACATCATTTGAAAGTGGTGAGCAGTCACTGAATGAAGAGAAAAAAAGACAGTGGAAGGAGTACAATGTTCAGCTAGCAGATGCACAGGCATATGCAGAAAATTGCATTTGTTCACAGGTGCTCAAGTGCCTACTGAAGATACACATACATGACATGAACATGCTCTGCTCACCCCCATACCACTTTTACTAAGAGACAGCAACACCTCCCAAAAGCTGCTACTGTTAGCCAGAACAAAATACTTGTTTTCTTCTAGCCAATGTCCGTGGAGTGCCTCAGGCAGCCTGTGCCTCTGTGCACATGACAACTGGTTCAGCAACTGTCTTAAAATACATCTGTACAGGTGTCCGCAAAAGCTCAAAAAGAATAAGGAACCTAGGTTCAGTCACAGCTCAGCAACATGACTATCTAAGGACAAAACATTTGCATTTCACTCAAAAAATGCTTTACCGACAAGTTTTGCATTGAGTAATGTTAGATCACTGCAGCAGTACTCAAATGACTGTTCTGGATACAAGCTTTCCCCTGACTCTACCAGCGCTCCTCCTGTTTAGAGGCTAAAGCTGAGAGCAAACACAATTTTAGAAACAGCTGCAGACAAAAAAAAGTATAGATTTGAATGAGTGAGCAGGTTGTGAAAGTAAAACTCAACTCAAGTTTGAAACAGAACAAGGAAAACATGACTAAGATGAAAAAGGGACACTTAAACACCACAAACTGGGCACTAATTATTTTACATAACCATGCTCCATCTAGGTAGATTACCTTGAAACAAGAATTACTCATTGAAAACTTCAGTATTAAGAAGAACACATTCTACCTTTAAAGTTATCACTGATTTTTAAATTTTTTTTCACCTTCCTCAAAATAGGGCTGAATCATCTGGCAGGAATTCCCCTTTCCTGTACAAACCATACAAGCTGTGTAATATTACAAGAGCTTCATCTGCCCAACCTGCAATATAAGGAGATGTTCCTCCATCAGACCTGCTTCAACTGAAGACTTACCTATGTCATGAACATTAACAGCTTCCATCATATTTTTATCCTGTCTGAAGCAGGTTTTAAGTTTAAGTCAATATCAGATAGCCTGGTTTGTATAGCCAGGAAGAAGATCTAACTGAAAGTGTTGGATAAACAGGTGCAAAGAAAAAAATATCAAACTCCACAGTACAAGACTATGGGTGTTCTGAAAAGTTGCATTTATTTTCTTCAAGTATCACTGGAGCACCACTTGTGAGACCTAGACAGCACAGCTGACAACCTTACATTGCAACTTCACTAAGACCTAGTTACATTTAATGAAAAAAAACCCCAAAGCTGAACATAACTGTATTGTTGCAATGATCTCACATGTTGCTAGTCTACCCAAAAACATGTAAAAATAAGTCCAAGATCATATAGCTTTCTTGAGCTTTGACCCAGCATCCTTTTGGGAAATGCTTAGGTTGACTTTCCACTCAAGCCACGGACCAAGGACGTTGGTGCCCTCTTCTGGTTGTATTCTTTGGAGACCATCAGAATACAACATCACTAGTATTTTCACTGTAAGTCAATTCGCTCTTTGCTTCTGGTTTAATATAACAAAAAGCTTAAGGTCTTTTCCTGTATGGCTGAATATGAGAATACTTTTATGTGCCTCTTCATCAAATAGAGGTGACAACATATCACAGCACTGGGACATGTATATTGCTCCTAAGCATATGCTATACAAATGTGATTTGAGGTGAACCTGGTTCTGCTGCCTTTACATCTCACTCCATTATCACAGAGGATAACAGCACTGCTATTGCTGCTCATCTGCAGGCTGTTTTGTCATTCATTTAGTTAATTCCCAGGTATTTCTATCTTCCTTATGAGAGACAAAAAGAACCGAATGGAGGATGATCCTGTTTTGAGATACATGTCACATTCCAGTTTCTGCCTAGGTAGGGATAGAGTTTACGGCAGAATACTGTAAGCAGCTCACTGATAAGTACCAAATGCCTAATCTGTTGAATACTGTAGGCTATAGGGCTCTCTTTCCTAATTTTGCAAGTTATTTACACATCAAAACACAAACAATAATAAACAAACAGAAAAGGCAGCTTGGCTGCAGATGGTGGAGGGAGACCTATTTCTTGCCAGAACTCAATGCTTTATCATAAGCCTGTTCTTCCAGCACTTGGCTCCAGTAATGCTCCTCTGTGTTCAAATAAAGAGGGTCTGAACATCTGAAAGACAAGGACTGAGGACTCCTTTATGGTTTAGCTAGGTATTTACTGGTATTAGTGACAGGGACACTCAGTCATTCTGGGCACATTGCTAAGACAAAAGATAGGCAGCAAGCATGAGCACTGAACACAGCCACCCACACAGCCTGTTAGCTCACACTCACTATTTTGTCCTGCTCCAACTTCTCCCCAGCAGAAGTCTGCTTAAAAAGGAGCTCGCCCTAAGCATCATGCAAAGAAGCCAAATGGAGACAGACAGTTGGCCAGGAACCAGTCCTTGCTCAGCCCACAATTATTTTTCAGTACCAGCACAGCTTAACTAGACAAGCACTGTACAGAACTCCAGGACACAGAGTCATAATTTTAGCATCTTTAGAAGGATTAGGGCCAGGTCTGCCTGGTCTTTCTTGCCTTAGCTTAGTTTTAGATTCAAGTTAATTTGATGAGGGTAGGCATGTACTTTAGGATTAACTGTATCATATAGTCAGTATCTTTCTCCAGATTGTCCTGGAAGTTTGTCTGTGCTAATTCTCTTCAATGTTTGCACTTCAGCCATCTGCACTGACAAACCACAAGCAGGGCACAGAAGAGCTAGGATTGGCTATATTAGCTACTCATTACACAGGCTTTCTGAGCCAATGTTTCTCTACATCTCTGCAGGAACATCAGATAAAGTGCACATCCTCCATAAACATCTTCATTATGGGCATCTCATCATGCAAAGCTTTGTATTTTTTGTATTAAGTGGATGCAATCTGAACAAGCATCCGAGAAAGTCTGAGCTTACCAAACAAGAGAACTACGAAGCAGACACAAGAGCCAATAATAAGTATTCAGTGAGACTCTTAGTCGTCTGATGCAATGGGGAAATACATACATCCCCTATAACCAGCAGAGGACCTAACAAAGCTCGTAAGACTCAACTTGGCAGGGCTTTAGAACATTTGAATGGTAGGGGATGGGTCTGTACCTCCTCCAGTTCACATCTGCCTAGCAGTGCCTGCACAGCTCTTCAGTGTATGAAGATGATCTTGCTCTGGGACAGCAGGTGCTGAGGAAAACTGCAAGACAAAAAGCTTAATTCCAGGAAGCAAACACTGATGCTGCTGGCTTGTTTCTCATCCTTAGGAGCAGCCCCACAAGCTGCTTCAAGGTCACTGGCAAAAATAAGTACCAAACTCAATCGTAGCTAATTCTAGTCATTTGTAGAACTGACAACAAGCAGGTACGTACACAGACTAATCACACAGCCAAATTTCCCAGCAAGGCAGACACCCTTCAGCCATGAATTAATAGCTTAACTGTCCGTACCACAGTTAAATCATTCTCCCTAACTACCCAATTACCTCTCAGATATCCTTACCTCACTCCAGAGAAGAGGAAAACAAAGACAGATGCTAGTTGTTAAAATAATACTTGATGGGAAGGTACCCATTTGAGTTCTGCTGTCTACTTTAATCTTAAGGGAACAACAGATCCACAACACATCCCCATCTGTAAAGAACAGTTTTCTCCAGACACCAAAGGCAGCTATGGTGTTTAATGTTAGAAGTTATTGGTTAAAAAAGTTAACTACAATGCAGAAGAATCAGAACCATGCAACCACAACACATTTGGGTCTCCTGAAAGTCACACCACAATAGTATGGAAACTGCTAGAATAAACTTAGGGAGCTTTTTCTTTGTTTCTAATAACAGTGTTAAAGAGCTCTTGAACTGAACTTCATGGGTCAAAGTTAAAATGCTCAACACTTCTCAATTCCAGCCCACTCCACCTAGAGTATTGAATGATCACTCAAAGCTTCTTGGATGCACTCAGCCTGCTGTCTCACCAATAGGTTTTATTCCTAGTGCATTGTCTTAATACATTTTAACAGGGGGAAAGATACTGTGACCTGCATAGAAGTCAATATTCGGCCTTTGAAATACAAATGCTTAAAGTCAGACTGATCTTCATAGCAGAGCTAACTGACCAAGCTCAGGCTTGACAATTCTGAAACTGTAACAGTTTAAGTGTTTCCTGAAGAAAGAAAATAGGGTCTTATTTGTGGTCATGGTCTACAAGCCACTAAGCTGGATGGTCAAGAATTGAGATTGTCTCTATTCAGTTGTTAATGTTGATTCCCCTTTATTTTTTTCCCAGGATATGGCTATCTTCAAGAAGTCTGGTTCTGTTTGTTTCAGAGATCACACAAAGCTGTGAGCTTTACAGGTCTCAATTTTTCTGTATAGGTACTACAAATGAAAACTTAAAGCTTCCTTTTGGGTTGCTTTCATCTACCTCCTTATAATCCATATTCCTCTATACTTAATTATTTTCAATACATCTTTTAAGTACTCTGAAGTATTTTAATAAGATGAAGTGCCTAAGTGCAGATGCATAAACAGCGTTATTTCACCTTCATTACCACGGTATGTCCAACAGAAGCATCTCTCATACCTTTCTCAAGTATCGGCTGCAGAGGAGAGCCCACATGAAGGGTAGGCCAGAGTTAAGTGTGATGACTCACATAGAATGAGAGAGGAGATAGCACCCAGTTTTCACTTTGGAAGAGTCAAGGCTCACTCATACAAGAACAGTAAGACTTTCCCTTGCTCTGAGTAAGACAAAAAACAAAGGAAATGAAAGTAGAGCAGGAACATTCAAAATGCCATTATTACCCACCGGTCTCAGATGAGACCACTTCAAGATCAGTTTCTTCTCACAAATTAAATTTAATCCATCTTGTACAAACTTGTTATTAGCATTCACACTGCAGCATTATGTGATTCTTCATCTTAACTACTTAACTTTTTTCATTTTCCCTTTTTAGCCTTTGAATTAAAAGAATAATTAAGCCACTAGCTCAGTTGCAAAATGACAAAACAAACAAGAAAACAGGCAAAACAGTCTTCTTCAGATACTAGTTTAAAAAAAAGTCAGGCAAGTTTGTATACCAGAGAATTAAAGCTTCAAGGAAGTTAAATGCAACTATTGTACCTGTCTTGCAGCCAAGTACACTCTAAAAAATTAAAACAGAACGGAAGTTTGGCTTTCGGGAAGATACTACATGGCAAAACATTTAGTAAATTCAGACCTTCTCACCTCCTACTTTGTTAAATGCACCAAATCTGTTGGCCCACAAACACAAGACATGACTGTAATCACAGGGCATTCAGAAGATCAAAACTCGTCTCTTCCCCATTACATGACATGACCATATGAATACCTTCAAACTGCTATAACACTAGGAAAACAGTTCTGCACTTGAGACATTCATTACTGCTTCCAAAATACTCAACACTACAGCAATTGCAGGTCAGCAAGCTTCTACTTACAAGTAGAGTAAGGCTTATTAATATGGGGTTTCAGGACATCTTATGTTCAGCCTAAAACATCATAAACAAGCTGATACTCATAAGCCTGGTAGATTTAGCAAGACTCTTGCTCAGTGCACTCACCATTTCCTTATGAAACAGGCAACCAAGAAATTCACCACTCCCCATTGTAACTAGGCACCACTGGCTCTGACCTTTAAAGGAGTTAGCTGCAGGCATAAGTGAAGTTCACAGCCCACCTTTAAGACATTCATCCACAAGCTGTGAAATTCATTGCATGGAGACAATCCATGGATCTTGGCCCCCCACCATAAAATGGATACCACAGGCATGAGCACAAGATATCTGGTCACATCTGTAATTATCAGTAAACACCAAGACAGATTCATTTACTTGACTAGAAAATCTTTGAAGCAAGAGACCAAGAACTACATAGGCTACACTGAAACTTAAGTCTCTCCTCCTGTAAAGGTTATTTACTTTGAGGCAAATGAATGTCACTACCACTACCTCCATTTTGGAGGAATACAAGAGTTTGCATTACTAGGAGGATTCACCAGCCTGGACAGGGAAAAGGCAGGGGGAAGAGAAGTCTTACATTCAGAGAGAAGTGAAACCCCTGAAGCTAAGAGCTCATGACGCACACACACCAGTATAATCAGGTTTTAAAATTAAAGTAAGAGGCTTGTTAGCTGGTACTTAGTACTTCTGCTGAATTTCATGTTAATGACAAGTGTTAACCATGTTCTTGCTTGGAAATACATAATGCCCTACACAGATTACTCTGAGGAAAGAGTAGGCACTGAAGGTTTTAAACTCTTACATTAAGTGAATGCCCTAGACTTACCGTGCCATTTAGATGAGTTGAATAGTTCTCTACATGTTGACCAACATGACCAACTAAATTTTTTATTTTTCTGTTCAACTACTTTGGACCAGGAGTGATGTTTAAGGGTACTCAAGGTAGTGTTTTGTTTGTCCTTTAAGGCCACTACCTAAGAAATAACTGGGGGGCACAAGACAGTGTAGCCACTCAGAATAAGATAGTTAATAGTCAGCCCTGTCCCATCATCCCTCTCCTTCCTCCTAAGAGTGATGTTTCTCTGGACTGCAGAGCACATGTGTTCAGCAGTGCTCTAGTGGCAGGAAAGGTCATCTCAGACAGCTATACCATAAGATTACTCAATACCACAAGTATGACACAGCAGCCATCTAGCTCAACTCCACTGTTCTAGTACCTCATGTGCCCCAGTTTCTTCCTCATAGCTATTAGCATTGCTCTCTACTGCAGTCTGCCCACCAGTGTTTGAAGTGTTCCTAAGGCTCTGCCAGCCACAATCTTCCCTTCCTCCAACTCCCTGCAGAGGAATCCCTCTTACTCACCTCAACATTGAGGTCTTTTACACACAAGTTCAGAGTTCATAGACCTCTTGCACCTGGATGCTTTTGCTATAATATGGTAAACAAGCTCCAGAAAACAGGTTCAGTTCACAGCTGCATGATCTTGTCTCATAGAAGAGGAAGAAACAGACAAGATACTGCAGCAAGTCACCTGTGTCTATGGGGATGTCAGGCTGTGTTGGTTCAAGCCATACTTTATCCAATTCAGCTAGCTTAAAAGCCCTGCTCACAATGATTTGTAAAAATAAACCACAACCCTTTTCACTCACTGTTACTACAGATATTAACAGGAGTCAGAAGATTCACAGAGGAACGGTGTAATAAGACATTTATTAAAAGTGCTGTCAGTTATATTAAGAGCTATAGTCTAATATCCTTTTTTGAAAAGGCATCTAATTAAAAAATACTAGCTAAAAACCATTCTGATTACTATGGTTACAGACACATGACCTGCAGTGCTCTATGAGATGTTTGACCAGCTTTGCTGATTGGGAAGAAGTCATCTCCAAGTCCAGGATCCACAGTCTCTATTGTAGAGGAAGAACTGCTGGGGGTTCCAGAAGAGACACCTGCAGGTACCTGGAATAGAAGTGCAGTCACTAAAGATATTAGTTTAGCTGACCAATTTAAAGATAATCACCTTCTTGTACCGTACACTGAGGAAGAAAAGAATCATCCTGCAACATTGCATAAGAGTTTTTTATCTAGTACGCCTGTATACCTATGGATGAACTACTTCTATGGTCGGAAGAGTTATCCCCTCAAGAGGCTGACAGAAGCTTCTGTTTCAGGAATGGCAGCTGACCACTATGAGAAGTTTGTCAGCTACAGCAGCTGTCGCCCAAGCTGCTAAACCAGAGCCATCTTGTGCTTATAGCCTCTAAGTTACAGAACACTGGCTTCCTGGTTACTTACTTTGAGTGCTTATACTTCTCCTTAATTGCTTGTAGTTGGCAATGGGGAGCATCAAGGCATGCTTTATGCAGATCAGTCAGGCAAGGCACTATTTCACTTAATGAATACCCAGTGAATACAGCAAGTGTTTCTGGCTGGTCAGAGCAGAAAAAACAGTGTTACTCTATTGCAGCCAACATTCATCTAGAAGATACATTTTCTACAGAAGCAGAAATCATTTTCAATACATCAGTGCTCACTCTAGATTCTTTAGGCTTGAAAAGGATTCAAGTGTATCCTGCCATTGGTTTCACTCTAGGTCTTCCTCAGTGTCAGGAGATTTGACAAAAAACCCTCCTTCTGCTCTAAGCGTGTACCATCTGTGACATCTCTTCTGGATTTCGCTCTCTGCTAACACTATTTCTCCAACACACAGCCAAGAAGCCTATTAAAGCTTGCATTGAAGCAGCCACTCAGTGTAATCACTGCACTCAAGTGGACACATTCTGCTCTCCTCTCCCTCCCAGAAAGTGCTGAATTGTTTTTAGGGGGGGAGTTTTGGAGATTAAAGACTGACAAGGCCTTAGGTACAGACTTGATGTAAGTGAACAGGACAGCAAGGTCCCTCCCATTTCAGAGAAGAGGCAAGATATTTCAGATTGATTTAAAATTCGTTTATCAGGTAGTCCTATTAGCTCAGGAACAGCAACTCATCCTAGGATATCAGCCTTTATAACAATACACTTTCAAGCTACTCATGCTTCTCAGCCTAGTTCTAAGTAACGTGAAATGCTTGAGCTACTCATTAACATGCAGTTGTTGTTCTTACCCAGAAAGACCTGTTCACAGTGTAGTTTGCTAGACAGTAGGCTGCTGCAGCAGTTTGTGAAGGAAGGTACTTCAGAAAAGGATCAGCTTCAAGGAGACTCAGCTCTGCAAGATACTGGACAAAAAAAAAAATCCCAAAACACAAGTCTTTCAAACAGAATGAGCCTAGTGGTACAGTCAGTCCACTACAGCAAGCACTGAAAATCATCAATGGTCTTGGTTTCATGTGAAAAACATGAGTAACATACCTGGTGGGTAGAAATAGCATTCTAGCCCTGTTAATCTTACAGAAGAACCTTTAGCATGTTTTAGTGGGGACAGAAAGACCAGACCTTGTCAAAGCCTAAACAATCTACATTGTAATCTTAAGTTCTGGTCCCATCATCAGCTCTGATGTAATTTTACAGATAGAGACTTAGAAAATTCATATTTTGTAAAACTAAAAGACACTCTTCCCATCCTCCAAAGCTCTTGTTCACATAGGTAGACCTCACCTGGAGATCAGGCATAAGTGGGCAGCTCTAAGAAACAGAATTTAGGCTCCTTTGGAGTAGAGTCACTCTAGAATCCTATAACCTTTGCAGATAAGCAGCAGGCCTTATGTTTTGCTATAAGCTTGGAATACCCTGTTTCTAAGCAGGGTTGCCTATGCAGTTATGTAGGCATATGCTGTGTCATTGTGTAGCAATATGTAGTACCACCAGATCCGGGGCAGACTTGCTATGCAGGCACTGTTGAAAAAACAACCAGAATCCTACCACCTAGCTGCCTAGTCAGTGCAGACTGACTAGACCAGACTGCCTAACCAGACAGATCAAACTTGGGATTTCCACAAGACAATTATCCAGAAGTCTCTGCACACAAACATCCAGTTTTAGGCCTCTTGCAGTTCCAGATAAGACTTGGCATGAGAAAAAGAGTATCTTCTGATAGAACATGGTATAGTAGCACAACCTGTCTGCTCAGATAACAGTGAAATACAAGTGGTTCTGCTTCTAGGATCACTTCTCCCTCTCAGTCCTAAAAGGAGGATAATTCATACCCGTGCAAAGTTCTCTGTCCTCATACAGACTCCGTGCCTCTGAAAATACTGGAGGAGGAACTGGTTGATGGTTGGGGCTGTTAGATCAAAAGCCAACACTTTGAGAAGCAAGTGTTCCATTCTTAGCAGCTGCCTCTTTGTGTAGGTATCATCTGTTATATAGACAAATTCACCCACTCCTGGTGGGTAGATCTCTTCATATTTCCTGAAAAAGGAGTAGAGAAGTCACATTTGTCAGCTTGAATGTTACAGTAAAAGAAAGCTTTCTGCTGGACCGCTATCAGGATGAGGACATGACATTACTAAGACTTGTCTAGAGCTCTTATTTTAGTCCTTCCTCCAGGACAGGTAGCGGTTTAGTTTCAAATTTGGGCAAAGATGTTTAGAGGAACTCCAAGTTATCAGTCTAGATAGAAGCACACTCATATTGTTAGCTCTCGACTAACAGCAAGCCCTCAGAGAGAAAGTCTCAGTAACATATGTACTCCTAGGCTATGCTAGGTACCTTGTCTGCTTAGAGTAGTTCAAGGCTAATTACAGATTACAACTGTGAATCTACTACAGCCTTATAGGCTAGTAGCCTAACACAGTAGTGGTTTTGCTCCTGCTGTTATAGTTTCCCACTGCAATTCCTTACATCAAGCATTGAATCTTTAATTTTGCTAGTGCCAAAGTAGGTAAAGTTGCTAATCTTGAGATATCATGAGAAGCTACCTACCACTGCAAGCTTCAGTCCTTCAAATTAAACTAAAAGGTTCAGTCCAAAAATAAGTTTTAGCGCACTGAGATTTCAGGAGATGATAAACACTTACGCAGCCAGAAGAATTGCTGCTGTTCCTACAAGCTGCAGTTTCCCTCTGAGAACAGACATGCAGGAAAGAAACCTGTCCAGGAAGTTCACCGCCAAGTACAAAGTCTCTGTCCGAAGTTTATATTCTTCCCCTACTTCCACCAGCCAGTCTACCAAGATGGCACGCATTCCTGTTGTGATATCTGGTTGCTTCCTCATGTAGTAGGGCTTGGGCCTGAATCTTACCTGTTTGGAGACAGAGTTGAAGAACCAGGGCACTCACCCTGATGAAAGCCATCGATGGCTGAGCTGATTAACATTCTTTATACTTATACTGGAAGGAGCATGAGTTTTTCCACTATTAATAACTCATTATGCTAACTATAATTATAGTGCCAGTAATATTAATTAGCAGCTAGTAGCATGTCTAGAAAGTAGTATTTCTACACTGAAGAGATACGGGCTACTGTGTTAGTAGCAGAGTAACAAAAGACCTCCTAGACAACCTTTGCCATCAAGCACATAGGAGCCATTCAGATGGACCTGAAAATGAGTTTGAACAAATAACATTTCCCCCCCTCTTCCTATTGGGAGACTGCACTTTACTGCTCCAATACAGAAAGGTAGGAAAAACTACCACTATAGCAAGAGAACTGTGAGGGAGATCACATCCAACTGCTTTAGTATTTTTGCAGTGTTTAACTCCCATCTGCAAGAATTCTTCATCCCAAGGAGTCAAGAGATGCTCCAACAGTGGGGCATTTCTGGGATGCAGAGTAATCCTGAAAGATCACTGTCTAGAAGCTGCTTATGATTCTAGCTTCAGAGATGGCTTTTACTGCTTGTTTTGTAGGTCAGTGGCAGCCTCAAGTTAGGGGACATCCATACATCTTTGCAGTATTGCAGCCCATCAGAGACCACAAATCTCTATAAGCTTATTACAGGCCACTCACTTCAGCCTCTCGGAGGTACTGATGAATGTCTTCTGTGTACTCTCCCACAGCCAAAGTTATGGGATCTCCCATGTGATCCTCAGGCTGGGACTGGAAGGATGTGTCCACCAACATAGGAGACCCTGACAGGTAAGAGGAACCAGCAAGACATTTTTGTAGTTAGCCTCTTCACCTTCTCCTGCTGTTTCTAGAACAGAAGCGGCGTACCTCATATAGACACAAACCAAGTTATCTTGAAGTGTTATTTATTGTAACAAACTACTCACTAGCTTACCAGCATCTTAATTCATAACCACCATACATGTACTTGTGCTGTAGGCACCACCTTTGTAGTAACAGGAGTTACCTGTACTCAGATCCAGCAGTAGGTGAATACCGGATTTCATTGCACTAGTATCCAGTTCACACAGGCTCGATTCCAGCTCTTCAGCCACTTGGCAGCTGTAGTTTTCTTTCTGTTCTGGTTCATCTATGTAGATAGAAAACCCTTGCTTTGATGCAGCATTGACCATGCGGTTGGGTAATTCATCTTTTCCAGATGAAGGGATGGTGTTTTCAGAGCCAGAGAAGCGTCTGGTAACAGTAGCACCCTGAAACAGAGCACACAGCAATGCTGTGGGAGGGTAACTCAGGAAGAAAACAACAGTAACTATCACTTGTTTTTGAAAATAAAAATCACTTTCCTTGCCTAACCAACACCAATAACACAAGAGTTAACTGGAAAAAACACCAGCTACAGCTGGTGCTTCAGAAGTACCACTTGTTGCTGTCTTGCAAAAGAAAAAGAAAAAGAAAGAGTGAGGTGTAGTCAAAGTCAGGAACCAGGGGAGTAGGCTCGTCTCCAGTGCCCAGCCCCAAGAAGAATGAGGTGAGAGTGCTGCTCGGTTCTGATGGGGCTGGCAAGTGTAGGGTCTGCTTCACATTGAGTTCTGGCAAGGAGCAGCTGTTTTAAAGTGCAGCAAGTTAAAGTAACAAAAGGACATGCTCAGGCACTGTCACAGACTTACAAACTACTCCACCTGCAAGAATGTGGTTTATGCTGAGTTACAAACCAAATTTTGAACTTCTGAGCTCAAGTATCACAACCCCTAAGACTACAACATGTCACGAGGATACGATTCTTCACATCATCTGCTATCAGTAAGTCACCAACTAAGTTCAGGGCTTCACACAGTCACAACCCAGAAAAGTTTGTTTATACATAACAGCTGCTATTTTAGGTTCTGTAAGTCAGCACAGTAACACCTTCCTTGCCACACCAGCAGACTCCAGGAGGCCCTAAGGAACAGAAATGCAGACAGACACCCTGCTGTGAACTTCCGCTTCTTGAAAGCTCTGGAACCCTGACAGGAGCATGGCCAGCCACATAGCAGTAAGACTTTTGAGTAAGCATCAGGAACAGACTTTTCTTATATCACCCCCTACACTTCTAGAGGGTAAGTGGCCAAATAAAGTCTCACCGAGTCTCCTTTCCTTCCAGAGGGGATTATTTGTTCAAAGCATTTCCACGGGAGAGTGTCAGTAGCGGAGGACTAAGCAGTTACCAGCAGAGTTCCTCGGGAAACTCACGCTCATTAACCGCAGTCCCATTCAACTCCTCACCCCGCCACCCCCAGGCCTTTACCTGCAGCCGCGAGAGAAGGTGCCTGCACCGCTCATGCCCGCGGCAGGCGGCCAGCCCCAGGTCTCAGCCCGGGGCAGGGAGCTCCCCCCGGCCCGCGGGGAGGGCGGCCGGCCGGGGCTTCCTCAGAGAGCCCGGCAGGTAGCTGCGCCCCCTCGGCGTGGAGCGGGGGCGCGGCGGCTGCGGCACCGCTGCCGGGGCGGCTTCGCGGGTAGCGAGGGAGGCTGCTGCCGCCGCGGGCGGGGCTCACCTGGCCGCCGGGCAGCTGCTGCCCGTTCTCCGCCAGCACCCCCAACACGGCCCGGCCGCCGTTGCTGCGGGGGGCAGCGGGGCAGGGCTCCCGCCGCCCCGCCCGGCTCTTCTCACCGGTGCGGCGCATCACCCCGAAGTCGGTACCTTTCGGGAAAAAAAAAAAAAACACAACAGAAAACAAAGTAAAGTTGGGGGGGG
>VYXH01002851.1:7034-47323 GCA_013397275.1 Burhinus bistriatus | reverse complement strand
TTGCCCCGCGCTGCCCGGCCCCGCTCGCCACCGGCCCCCGGAGGACGCTACGCCGCGCACCGCCGAGGAGGCTGCCCGCCCGCCGCCCCTATATAGGCGGCGGCCAATGGAGGCGGCGGCGGCGGCTGTTGGCCGCGGCCAGTTGGAAGCNCGCCCGCCGCGGGCCCGGCCGCGCTGCCCGGCGCAGGGCACGCACCGCCCCGCGCAGCGCCCGCGGAGCGCCCGCGGGCACCAGCGCCCTGCCCGAGAGCCGCGGCCCCTGCCGCCGCACCTCGCCGCACACTGCCTACTGTTTCCAGACATCCAGAGTATAAGAAAAGGATGTATAAGCGACAGCAGCAGTTTTCTGGGAACAGCTGAGGTCAGAAGAATTTGACTTCCCACTTTGATAAAAGAAAAACACGAAAAAGGAGATATTAGTTGATGTAAGCATGGATTTGACTCCCGTGGCGCTTTGATAAAGTCTAAGCTGGGGGACAACAGCAGAACTGATTGCACAGCTGTACACAAGAGCAGTTCTCAGCCGTCAGTGGTGGAAATGCAGAGCTTTGTAAGAGGAATTAACCAGCGGTTCATCCAGTGCCGTCAAAGATTTTCACCAGTGATGTTGATAATGACACAGAAAGCACGGTTACTAAATTTGCTGGTGCTGGGAAGGGCTGTGGCTATGCTGGGGAACAAGATTAGATTTCAGAAATTATCTTGACAAACTGGAAAAATGTTCTGGAAAAGTGGGATGCTCCTGAAGCACAAGTGCAAGGTCAGAGAGAGCCATCAGCTGCAGAAATGCAAGATAGGGAAGAGCCAGGTAGGTAGCAGTTTCATGAAGAAGAACCAGGAAGTTACAGTGAACCTCAGGCTGAGCATGAGTCCCCGTGTTCATGGCTGTCCTAGCATGAACAGACAGGAATATAGCCTGTGTGGCACATGATCCTTCTGGAAGTCCATAGCGAAGACAAAAAAGCAAGCAGTATAACAGCTTAAATGTCAGCATGAGATTTACGTTAGATATAAGGATTGTGATGCTCTGGAAGAGACAGCATGGGATATTTTGGGATTTCCCTTTTTGCAGATCTGTAAGAGCAAGTTAAAGAAACTACTGTCAAAAATGTCTCTGCCTTGGGCAGTTGTGGTACTCCTTGAGATGCTCTCCTGTGTGACTGAAATGTAGAAGCTATGATCCAAAATTTGGATACATCAAGCAGGGTCTTATGCCAGATTTGGTTTTGCAGTTCTTGTCATCCAGGCTGCATTAAGGTCTGTATTTTTTCTTCCCACTTTTCTTATGTTTATTTTTAAATTTACTTTCCCCTCCCCCCAATTAATTTACTATAGGAGATAACTGGTATATCTTAAGGTGCAAAATGTCACCCATGTTTGATCTGTTGGTGATGTAACACTACTTTTCCTTTTTGACAGGAGGATCTCCATGTCCTTGTAGCATCAAGGTTGTAAGCAGGTAGTTATCATCGTGGAGCTGTCACAGCTACAGCCGTGGGCAAACGCAGGTCAAGAGGACAGGAGGATATGCTGTACTTCTGTGTTCTTCTCTTTCTTTCATGTCATCTCTAAATCCCAGGTTTGCACAAGCAAGTCCTCATTTGGGGACACTTCTTTCAACATTTTCATGCAAAATTTTTATTTCTGGAAAAAATCAGTCTAGCTTCCAGCCTTTGAAATTATGTATCAGCTTAAGTGGAACTTTAAATACTCTTTATCCTATTGTTTTGATGAGATTACTAAAAAATATTGAATAAATCCTATGATATTTGCTACGGTATTTGTAGAATCTATAGCAGTCTAAGAAGGTGGATGTTAATCAAAACCATTTCTAAATGTGTGACTATTCCACATTTTAATGAAAATTTTCCATTTTAATAACATTTTTAAACAAAAGGCTTTTGAAATCTGTGTATTCCATGAGTGAAAAAAAGCCTAGTCTCACACTTATTAGCAATAAAGGAAGGAAAAATGGGATTTTTCCATCAAAGTAAAATTTTTCTTTCTTTAAATTACAATTTAGCAATGTTTTTCTAATTCAGGAGTATCGGGACTCTGATTTCAGTCTCTGATTTCAGTCTCTCAGAAGAATGGAAGTTGTATATTCGAGAATAAAATGTTAAAATATAAAAAATAAGGGAATGACTTAGGAAACTCATTCCCTCAGGATATTAATGAGATGCTGGTCCTAGGGCTCAGATCCCCAAAGACATTTATGTCCCTGCCACCCTGGTTGCATGCCACGGACAAGGACTGCCCTGCTCCCAGTCACTCACTGCTGCTGCCACCCTTCTGCTGTCACAAGGTTTTGTGTGGTCGTGAGACAAACCAAGCACCTAGTCCACCTGAAAAGTAACACAGCCACAACAACAACACAGTGTTGTTATCAGCAAGGTCCGTTCTCTGAGCTAGGTTTCTAGACAGCTCCGTGAACTGTAGGTCCAGCCCAAAAGAAATTATGAGACTGAGGTACCAGCATCAGGAAGGCAGTGAGGGTGGTGCCATCCCTTGTCTTTATAAACCTAGCACTCCATGCCTGAATAATTTTAAATGTTGTTTAATTTTTTGTAATTTTTAAAATCTTACCCTATTCTTTGTCAACATTGAAAAAACCATCTGTTCTTTCAAGGGATCTTCCTTTGGCAGTGCCAGAGCTGTTTTTTTTTTAATTTTCAGTAAAAACATCTGGATATGATACTGAGAGAGATGAAACATTATGCAAGTACATATTTTCAGATACGTAAATGCTGTTTGTGAAAACTGTCTGTAGCTTATAAAAATAATCTTACCTCTGCCCAAATGTATTTTTCTAACTGCTCAGTCTCTCCATATGATATTTGGCACAAGAAATGTCAGAACTTGGTAGTTACAGGTCTAACAGATCACTCATTCATACAAAGATCACGTGTCACTTCTAGCCAGATACATGGATGGAAGTTCTTTACTAAATTCATCTTCAGTCAGTGAATATTCTTTACATCCAAATACCCACCATATATCCACATACCATTTAGACATAACTGAAGAACCTCAGCTACCCAACAGATGACTTATTTCTATTTTTATATATGACCAGCATATGGATATCCTCAGTAGTTATATAGTACATTAATGTAACTGAAACGCCTCTCAAATAGCTTTTAATGAGGTTATCTAAGCTCCAGTTTCTCAGGAACTCTTTGAAACAGCCCAATATGGATTAGTACCTGAGGGAGGCCGGTGAGCTTTACCAGCCACTACTTAATTGAAGCAGCAGATCAAATAAAGCTTTGGGCCATTAATCATTTACTTCTGAGCTTCCCTCTGTGTGCTTGAGAGGAAACTGAAGCCTTCCTGAGTGGACTCCTTAGGGCTTCTTGCAGTAATCACTGTCTTATGATTTCTAGGAAGACAGAGAAGTCAAGAGCAATTCCTGACTTGGTGAGGATGCTTCCTCTGTGGCTCTGGAGAAGATAGTATTAAAGGGCTGGTTAGGACTCATCTCTGTCTCGTGAATCTTTCCTAGCTCCTTAGCTTTTTCTCCTTTTTGCAGTTTTTCCTTTGAATGTTGACATTTCTGGATTTGGCACCTTTTTCAATTAAAGAGACTTCCTTTCTGCCATGCCATGGGAGCAGGCATGAGCTCCTGCTTTCCTTTCTGAGGACAACTATTAAGTTCCAGCTTTTACACAGCAAGCTCCGTACAGGCTTCAGTTCACGATTCGGGGCATGGAGAGTGACTGCACCTGACCTCCAGTTCTGCCCCAATGCCAGACCTCCCAGAAGTGCCACAGAGGGCAGGGCTTCTTTAGAGTTTGAAGAGCTGGATTTTATTTTTATATTTCCTTTTTATATCAACCTTCTTGCAAGATTTGTTTACAGGAGAGAGAAATGTTGTCTGTACAAATGCAGGTGCTTGGTAATGTGCCTGGGAGTAGAAGGAGAGATGAAGCATACTCTGGTTTTTCCTTCCTCATTCAACTGAGAGTTTTTGAGCTACCACCACCACACTCCCTCCTGGGGTCTTGGTCACGTTGCCCTTATAGGGAGCATCCTTGACCTCTGTGGCTTGAAACCATATCACGCACTCATGCTCTAATTATAAGCACACAGGGGCAAAACTGCCTTTTGAAAGGAAATTGTAGCATATTTTGACCCAAAATATTTTTCTGCATATTTCTTCCTCTCTTGAGCTTGAGAAGGACACAGCTGCTTCAGAAGCTCCCATCTCTCCACACATCAGACCACTGTCAGCTGTCCCCTTCTCTCTTCACCTTTTGAAGTACTTTTGGTCTCTAGTGTGTTTTGACCCCTAGATTTTCAGCTTGGCCTAAATAGCTATTTGGCCTGCAGCCTGGAAGTAGCATCTTCACTGATAATAAAACAGCCATTGTCTTACAAATACGTGTCCGTATAAGATGGGAAGCAGTTAATGTAAGACTGTTGCAACTTCCCAGGCTTGTTTCTCTAAGTCTCATATTGAATTACAACACAATATTCATATAGGAGAACCCATTCAGCCAGGTTAGACACAGAGTTATTGTGACATTGGCCATGTCACATTCAATATTTGGCAAGTTTTTTCAAACCAATGTACTGAGCAATCACACAGCAGGTCCTCATGTGCCACAGACTCTACTGAGGTCAGCTCATTGCAGAGCAACCCTGGAAGTCCCACTGCATAGCAAATTTAATGCATGGCTGCATAGCACCCTGGAAAATGTGCTGTGGGAGCAGTCTTCAAGTTCAGGAAGTTTATAAAAAGGGTTATGAAATCTCTTCAACAGCAAGAGCCGTGCCTGGACTCAGTGACCTGCAAGGTCCCATCAGGACCTTGCTGTATGGTCTTACAGTCGCAAAGCAGTGAAGAACATGACCTTTCTTCTTTCATACAGCCATGACTCCTAGGGTTGTGAATAGTTCCCTGGCTGCAATTTCCTCTCGTAACTTTGCCAGTGTTCCACTTGGTTTCATGTGCTAAACCTTTAAGTTACAAAAAAGAAAACAAACAAACCGCCACACAGATACAATTTTACACTATGCAAAATTACATTTTGACTATGTGTATTAAAGCTCTGCTGTAATACAAACTTTTGTGTATTTTAAAATATACTGACTTTATAAGATCAATTAACTCCAAGGCTTAGAGTTAAAGCTTTCTTCCTAAATAGAGGCCTAAAATAATAACTCTTACTCATTATGTGTACAATAGCAGATTATCAAATCTGAGAGCTGAAATTTATCTGGAAAGCGAACTGAGTGATTTTCCTCAAGCCAAATCACCAATCAGTGCAAGAGGTTCATATTGCTTGCAGGATCAATCAAGAGGCTCATTTTGTTACATGGGACAAGTTTTGTTACTGTGAGACAATTTCTGATTCTTACTACACTGCACGCCACAATAAAACATAAAGTGGGCGTGGAGTAATTCTTACACAGACACATGGGGCCAGGGGCATGACAGAGGACAATAAATATAGGACCCTAGTAAGTACAGTGTTCTTGAAAATCCATTCTGCAGAACAGCCCAGAGACAACCATGTGAGGCTGGTGTAAGAAGAGCTGTGAGGATCCCAGCAGCCCTCAAAAGCAGATTTCTGTTCTTCAGATGTTGAACGTCTTCAGAGTTACAGTACACAATCTGTGTTCTTGGCAAGTGCTGTGCAAGGTAAGACTGTGAGATTTGCCTGTATTGTGCACATACTCATCCTCCACTTGCTATAGAAAATAGAAATAATCTGTGAAAGTCCCAGGGTGTCTATGCAAAGAAAGAAGGGAAGCAGCAACATATCCTACATCCCAGCAGAGCCGTAAGCATCTTGTTCTTTCTACAGGAGGAGAATACTTGCTTCTGTGCTTGCAGCTGCATTGTTCGTGGCATGGTTGATGCTGGGAGAAGCCTGATGCACTCCACATCCTTACTATCTCTGTAGTTCCCCTGACCCTGGAGCACAGCCTGCCTGCAAATCCCATCGCCCTCATCCTAGATGATAAAGGGACCCTCCAGGAACAATCCTCTGCCACCATGTCTCATGTCTGACAGTAGGCAGAACTCACCTCAAGGAGCAGTGGAAGCTACCAAGCTGGCATAGACCACCAGTTGATGCCCACAGCAGGGAAGCAAAGCCTAAAGCCTCCAGCAGGTGCAAGATTTGCCCCCTTGGGGTTGTAACGATCCTAACCAGAAGACTATTGGGCATGAAAGATTTAGTGATCCACATAATTGAACCTGACTAGGCACAGGCTGGTGCTGTGCTGCGCTGTGCTGCATGTACAGCTTGTCCTTCAGGCCTGTGCTGGGCTGCGCAGGTCTCTTGGCCACAGCATAAACTCAGCTGGGTGATGGTAACAGAGGAGCCCGCAGGCGGCTCCCACTTGGTGCTGTTGATTACACCACCTGCGTGGCCTTGTCTTTATCTTACAGTGGAGCAGCAATTTCTCATGTGAACATATGGTTGTTTGATGGTAGAAATGATGAATACAATATTTTTTTGTCTAAGAAAATTCTATAAGAGGACTCAAAACCAAAATCTCAGCAAACCTTTCTAAGGATGGGATCTGTACCACGTGCCCTGAGCAGAGGTCTGTCTGACACTGCACAGCTCGGGGTTCCCAGCACCTGAGGGGATGTAAGACTATCTGTATTCTTTCTCTTTCTTGTGTTAGCTCCAGAGTCCCTTTCTTACTGGTATCATAAGGCACACTAGCCCCAGTGCCTTGCACTACAGGGTATCAGCAGAATAGCCTGAAGCTGACCCCAGAGATGTTTCTGAATCAGTTTTGAGGTTACTTCTCCACAGCAGTCTGGGGCTGTTCCTGCTAGCTTTGTGACCATGTATGTTGCCCAGCACCACTGCAGTTACTCACATTTCACCCAGCACAAGAAAATGAGGTTTTTCAGTATCAAAACAATCATAGAATATAAACTATACCCTTTAGTGCTGCATGTGAAGGGAAAATATCAAGCTTAAAATCAAACATTTCTGCTGTCCTTATTTTATTCCCTTACAAGCTTCTCTGTATTGTAAAGCAGCTGATAGCATACTTTCATGCTGCGCATGTTTTAAATGAATGTCCTTCACAGAACATTAATATCTCAACCCTGCTTTTCATTTCAGAACAATACAGGAAAACACCTGTGACTTTGTCAGAACCTTGAAACGTTTCTGTATAATTCAGAAATAGACATTTCTGGATTGTTCAAATCGCTCTCTTTAACAGCCGTCTAGCTCCAGTGCTAGGCCCTTCTGCCAGATATTGCTGAAATGCATGCTGAAATGCTCTTGTTGTATAGTAGACCTTTTCTCCATCAGGCCCCTAATTTATGGTCCCTGCATTCACAGCATCTGTTACTCAGCTGTTTTTGACAGCTGATGTTAATTTCTTCTCAGAAGCTGACACTTGAAAAGTTTTACAAGAAATTCATGTTTTGACTTGATGATCCTATAGAAGCTGACTCTTGGGCTCTGTTTCTCAAGTTACAAATCACAGACAAGTTCTCAGAGTGCAGCATCTGGACATTAAAAGAGCAGTTATTTTTTATTTGTTGCTATCAGTTCTCCTTGTTCATGTTAGTAATTCAAATGCAGTGGCTTGTATGCATATAAAGCAGATGAATTTTGTATACATGACTAGTTGGAGATCAACTACCTGTAACAAAAATTGAGGCAAAATTTATAGCAACAGTAATATTGGAAAATAGTTTTTATCCTTGTTGTTTTGAAAAGTAGGTACAATGATCAACAGCTATAGTGTTGTGAAGGCAAAAGCTATTCATGAAGGCCTCAGCTCAGCAGAGATCTGAAGTGCTGGTGTAAATGCTGTGTGTTGGATGTTGACAGGGTGGTGACTTGTTTGGGACTTTTCACGTGTTAAAATTCATACTGTAACACTTTGTTACAGTTAAACTAAATGATGTGAGCAAAACTGGTCACTGTAATTGTCTGCAGCCATTTTAACAGTTTTCTTAATAGAATAGCAGTTTGATATGGGATTTCCTTTTTGACTTATAGTAGAAAGAAATCAAACACCAAAATTTTCAGATCTTTCCTTTCAGTAATACAACTTTTTGATATTACAAGCGTTTATTTCAAATTAAATTGAAAATCTCTGTTGAAGGCACAAACAATCTCTCAACAAAAACAATGCATGTTTTGGATTTGGAGGGAATGATCAGAATGACAACTATTTATCAGAATGAGTCATGACCAGCAACTGCAAGATTCGGCATTGCTGGTGTCTGGCAATGGTTTTCTCTAAACTGGAAGAGAGGTTGTCCTCTGAACTCTGTGCTTTACATATTAAGTACATGACTTCATGCCACCATGCATGGGTGAAGGGAGACATATGTACTTAGATGCTGGCTTAACAGAGCCATTGCCCAGTGGTTTCGTGTCCCTGGCACTCTCTCCTCTATTTCCCCTAGAAGTCAGTGATAAGATTTGTGAAAACTGGTAGATGAGCTCCTTAGAAATCAGGCCATTAGTGTGGATTTTATAACCTGTGAAGTAAATAGTTTGTACTGTACTCATCATACCTGGAGCACTGCAGTCTTGCCATTCTCAAACTGAAGAAAAATACAAATATATGGCTGCTTGCAACAATGCACTGTTCATCACAACCTGTATAGCAGGATTATTTGCCTCATGGCCAGAAAAGTGTATTGACAGAAGAAACAGAAGTAGCCATGACTTGGAGAGTTCCGCTACCTTCTCTATACGGTTTATGTGTTTTAATTTGAACACTGTGTGATTTCTCCACAATGTAATTTTAGTTGGTCCTTGATTATCTGAGTAAACTACTAAATGATTCTTGCTCGTTGCAATTACACTTTCCCATTGCAATTATCTGAAATCTGCTGTTTCAAGTTATCTGTAATGAATCTGTGTTCATAATTACAGCATATTGCTAATAAGTGTTTGTAGTAGATATACGGTACAGCACTGCTTATGCACATATACAGCAGCTACTGTTTAATGTAGCTGAGCTCACACATTCTTATTGCTTACTGCATGCTTTGCTAGTGATAAATGATAGCCGTTTTTCTCTACCGCAGCCAAGAACAGAGATTAAAACTCTAGATACCAATCTGATCTCACAGGTCACAGCCTGTCTGTATAACCCGTTTTATGTTATAACTGATAGCAGTAAAAGGTCTTTCATCAACCTTGTTTATTTATGTCTGTGATTCACAGTGATGATGATTTATGAAGCACCTGTAATTGCAAGTGTATACCTCTCATGAAAATGCAATACATAGCTGGAAAAAATGACCTTGTGGGAGGGAGAGATATTAAAAGTCTAGTGTGACTAAAAGAAATCCTAGCTATGTGAATAAACTAAATCCAAACTATAGGATAATCACATTACTAAATAAAGAGCAAATCTGTATATAAGCAGTGGAGATGGGTAATTAGAAGGAGAAAATACAGGACTGGAAAAATCAGCACATCTCTTTTACATTGTTTAAAATTTAAAAAGCTCTGTTCATGTAGTTATCTGTGCTCCTTGCCTTGCTAACATTCATCTTGACTACATCTTGGAAAGCTTTTTGATTATAGAGTTTGAATTTCCAAATTCAATGTGGCAGGGAACAGTAACTCACGAGATCTATAATGCAGAAAATATGAATGATGATTTTAATAGGGAAAACCAATGTCTGCATATAAAAAAATATGTTGAAAAGGTAGTAAGGGATGCAGAAAATAATAAATAAAAAGATGTGGAGGTTTTTATAAAAAAAAGAAAAGCTTTACAGGAAGAGATTTAAATATTTCAACATCTTACTAAGCAGAAGACTGAAAGATGACAGGATTGCATCAGGACTCCCATGGGAAGAAGATACCAAGCTTGAAAGGCCCGTTTATTCTAGCAGACACTGAGATAATAAGACTCAATGACAGGTACCTGAAACCCGTCAGATTCCAATTAGACATAAAGCGAATGTTTGTAACAATGAGATTGATTACCCATTACTGCAAACCCCCAGGGGAACACAGGGTGTCTTTCAATGTTTTCAGTAAGCCTTTACTAAAGATATACATTATCTAAAAGATATACATGCTACCAGCCTGTATACTAGAGTAACTGGGGAAAAATTTTATGGTATGCTAATAGACAGAAAGCTCAATGAGATGATCTAACAGACATTTGGCATCTAAGATCAAAACAACTCTTATCTGAAAATTAGTTCCTGTAAAGCTATATTTGGGCTATTGTATCAGTGACTAGATGACCTCATAAGCTTTCACTCTCATGTTTATATTTACCTAATTCCCTACACTGGAAGCAGCTCTTTCCTCAGAGAACACAGTAAGAGAACTGCAAACTCCTTCCTCCCTTTTTAGTCTGGCAAGTCAAGAGATTGGTGTCGTGTTCTTCTGTCCTCCAGATGCTGCCTTCTCCCTGTTTTCATCCTTCCTTCCTTTCCACCCCAGAAGCCAATCGTGTCCTACTCTCAGGTAGTAATAAGCATCCATAGGTTGTCTCTAAAGCCAGGGAAAACTTTGCCCCTGATAGCCTCCTAAAAAGAGATAAGCATCTGAGAGGTGAAGGAACTATAGCCATTTTAGAAAAGTCTTTATCTGTAAAACAGCCAAGGCCTGTAAGTATTCATTCGTTAGCCAGAAAAAAAATAATTTCTGTTTATCTCTAGCTTACAGACTACCACTGTGGTACTGATAAGAGAGTCAGAAATAAATGCCTTTCTTGAAATAGAATATACTATCAGAGACAGAACTTAGAGAACTCTGTTTCATCTACTGAATTTAGATTTCTTTTTAATGTCTAGCATATATATTCAGACTTTCTTCTTTTACTTTTTATACTTGCTTAGTACCGAGAGAGTAGAAAGCTTTAACCTTTTTACCAGCTTTTTAGGGTTTCAGATCTCATTTTTGGACAGCAAAGACCGCTAAGAGTTTTCCTGGTGATCCTTTTCCAGCAAGTAGTTGTGCGCTGCTGACAGCTCTATACCTGATTCTTGCATTGATCTCAGCACTAGGGTGATGGAGACATGGGATCCCACTGTTTTAGGACAAATGAGACGAAGCCCTTGGAGCCAGATATACCAAAACAGGACATAAATATCACTGCTTTCCCCTTCACCTGTAATTACTGTCTCCTTATTGTCCATTTAATCTCAGTATCCCTTTTGGACCATGGTAATTATGTCTCTGCCTGCAAACGATCCAGTGTTTGTCACAGCAGATCAGCCCCATCAGGCAGTGCCAGCTCCTCTGTGCAGCAGTTCTGTCAAGAACCATATGGTTGTTCCCCTTCTCTGGGGTCCTTCCCCAGCGCACAGTGCCAGTGTGGTTATTTGGCAGTCCTAGAATACGCTCTTTCACCAGAGACCATCTGGACCCAGTCCTGGATGCTGCTGACCATCTTTAATGTGTGCAAACTGTCCCCTTTTGGGCAAAATGAGGCCTCTCAGCACCTGGCTGGAAATGTCCAGGAAGACTTCTTTGCTGCGTGCCTGTGAAACAGTGATGTATTCAAGTCTTGGGAAGGTTAATTAGCATTTAAACAACCAACTGGTTACCTCTACACCTGATTCTTCTCTCACATTTATTGGCATGACACAAGAAACTCTCCTTTGACTTGAGCAGACTTTCTGCCCTGGTTTATGTGAGCATAACAGCCAGGGGATCAGGTCCTCCTCTTTTTATGGGATGCTCTTTCTCAATTGCTGCTTGTGAAATGGACTGGTAAAACACCCCGAATCTGGAGATATTGAAACAGTTGAAACAGAATTCATAATTTGCAGGAAATTATGACTTTTTGAAATGTCTTCCTTGCCTGAAGACACATTTGAGTTTCCCATGAAATGGGATTTGCACATACAAATTAGTATGTAAAACTTCTTTTTAAAATGTGAGAATATAATTTAAAATATTTTTAATGTTGACTTATTTCATAAAATACCTATTGTAGTATACAATGTGCACCACCACAAACAAACACACTGCATATATTTAGAGGAAAAATTCTTGTTATTTTAATTTTACTCTAGAATCATGAAGATAAATTACTCCTTTGTGGCTGGACAGAATACCTTCTCTAGATTCCTTGTGTACTGCAATGAAACAACCTGAGATATTAACCTGTTTCAATCAGTAAAATGTATTAATGGCTTTTACTGATTTTAAGAATTAAATATTCCATCTATGCTGTTGAACTACCACTCCTGATGTATCATGAAACACTTAAAAATAACAAATAAAAACACATCAAGTCAAAAATGAAAATATTCCAAAATGAAATATATGGAGAAACATTTACAGGAATTTTCATTGAAGTAATATGATTTTGTGGGGAAAAAAACACCAACAAGTGTGTTTGGACTAGTTTTAACCAAGCTTCTGGAAACTTTTTACAAAGACAGAGCAGAGCAAACAGCCATTCAGTCTGCAGCTGCAGGCAACTGCAGTTACAGTAAGCTATTAACAATACCAGAATTTTTAAGGATTGTGATTCACAAAGTCACAAAAGCATTCAGGTTGGAAGGGAGCTTTTGAGATCTTCTAGTCCAGCCCCTTTGCTCAAGCAGAGTCAGCTGTGGTAGGCTGCCCAGCATTGTGCCCAGTTGGTTTGAACATCTCTGCAGATGGAGACTTCACAACTTCTCTTGGCAATGTGTTCCAGTGTTTGACCACCCTCACAGTAAAAAAAGTGCTTTCTTCTGTTCAAATGCAATTTCATGTGTTTCACTTTGTGCCCATTGCCTCTTTTCCTGTTCGTGGGCACCACTGAGAAGAATCTGGCTCCCTTTTCTTCATTTCCTTACATATTTATACACATTGCTAAGATCCCCCTGGGCCTTCTCTTCTCCAGGCTGAACAGTCCCAGCTTTCTCAGCCTTTCCTTATCCATCAGATGTTCCAGTCCCTTAATCTTCATAGCCCTGTGCTGGACTCAGTCCAGTAAACATGTATCTTGTACTGAGGAGCCCAGAACTGGACTAGAACTCCAGATGTGGCCTCACCAGTGCTGAGTGGAGGATCACCTCCCTCAACTTGCTGGCAACATTCTTCCTAATGCAGCCCAGGCGGCCATTGGCCTTCTTTGCAGCAAGAGTGCATTGCTAGCTTGTGGTCATCTTGTTGTCCACCAGCACCCCAAGGTCGTTCTGTGCCAAGCTGCTTCCCAGCTGGTCAGCCCCCAGCATATGCTGGTGCCTGGGCTTGTTCCTCCCCAGGTGCAGGATTTGGCATTTCTCCTTGCTGAACTGCACGTGGTTTCTGTCAGCCCATTTCTCCAGCCTGTGGAGGTCCCCCTGAAGGGCAGGAGACATGTATGGTGTATCAGTGACTCCTCCCAGTTTTGTCTTGTGCAAACTTGCTACAGGTGCAATCTTGCCCATCATCCAGGTCATTAATGAAGATGTTAAACAGGATTGTCCCCCATATTGACCCCTGGGGTACACCGGTAGTGGCTTGCCTCCATGTAGATTTTGTGCCACTGACTACAGTCCTTTCAGCCTGGCATTTTAGCCAGTTTTCAGCCCACCTCCTTGTCACTTTACCTAACACATACTCTGAATGTGATAGAGTTGCCATTCCTTGTATCTGCACGATAGATGGTGAAGGCTGCATCTCCCAGGCTCAAGTTTTTAAATGCATCTTGTGATTTCTGTCCTAAGTCATTGTAATGAACCTATCTATGTAGTTTCTGGGTACACAAGGGAATCTCAAAACTTGAAAACAGTTCGATGCCTTCAAATCACAGAATCACAGGGGTTGGAAGGGACCTCTAGAGATCATCTAGTCCAACCCCCCTGTCAGAGCAGGGACACCTAAAGCAGGTTGCACAGGACGGCGTCCAGGCAGGTTTGGAATGTCTCCAGAGTCAGAGACTCCACCACCTCTCTGGGCAGCCTGTTCCAGTGCTCTGCCACCTTCAAAGGAAAGAAGTTCCTCCTCATGTTTACATGGAACTTCCTACGTTCAAGTTTGTGCCCATTACCTCTTGTCCTATCACTGGGCACCACTGAAAAAAGACTGGTGCCATTCTCCTGGCACCCTCCCTTTAAGTATTTATAGGCATTGATGAGATCTGCCCTCAGCCTTCTCTTCTCCAGACTAAAAAGACCCAAGTCCCTTAGCCTTTCCTCATAAGAAAGATGTTCCAGCCCCCTAATCATCTTTGTAGCCCTCTGCTGTACCCTCTCCAGCAGTTCCCTGTCCTTCTTGAACTGGGGAGCCCAGACCTGGACACAGTTCTCCAGGTGCGGCCTCACCAGGGCAGAGTAGAGGGGGAGGATAACCTCCCTGGACCTGCTTGCCACACACCTCTTGATGCACCCCAGGATGCCATTGGCCTTCTTGGCCACAATATGGAAATGCTGTAGTACAAAGAAAGCGGTAAAGGATTTGTGAGTATTGAACAGGGCACTTCACAGTAGGGAATAGTATGTTTCTTCAGAGCCAATAAATACATTTTTCATTCAATGGCTACATAAATATGACTTCTTTCAGAAAGTCAGGTTGAGGTTTTAAAATGTAGTGTAAAGCTCTTACAAGTGTATGAAAATAGGTAAGAATAGGAATGCACGAATAGGTATATAATGACAGTCTTCCCAGCAGACCTATTGTTCATTTAGTTGAACAGCCTACCTCAGGCAAGGACCAACACATTATTATTCAGAAAAATACAAAACTCCTTTCATGTGCACATTATGTGAATACAGAAAGTGCTGCATCCTCATTATATTCCAGACTTCCAGTTGAGATAGTGATCAGTGGCATATAAGTCAGAGAAAATTTTCTTGTAGTCCAGATATGGAAACTTGAGTATGTCTTGCTTGAAAATTATCTTTTCTTGAAGACAAATTTGAAATTTATGTTTTCGTGCAAGAGAAGGGCATGTCTCTTTTTAAGCTGAGGCCTAAAGACTGAAAAGCTGAGTCAGCCTCAGGAGGTGCCTTCCTCCCTCCTTTGGCTACAGATGGAGACTACCTCAACAAGTTATGTGAGATGAACACAATGTCTTGTGATTATTTTGTATCTAGAAACACATTAATGTCTATTTTTTTTCAAAATCTAAAACTAAACTTTCAGTCTGTGATCTCTGATGGCAATAAGTAACGTATACTCTGTATTTAGAAATAAAGCTGTTATCAGTTTCCCATGTGTGGATGTTTTGGGCTCGTTTCTGCTTATATTGACGTCTAGTTTTTTCTTTGGCTTCAGCTGGAGTCAGTTCAAGCTTTTCATCCTCTTTATACTTTTTTACAGGTCAAAGACTATTGCTGCTTTGTTCTAAAACCTAGGAAATGGACTCTAATGGCTTGCCCTGTGTTCCTAGAACGTCCAGTGTCCCTGGATTTCAACACTGATTTGGCAGCGTTTGGGCAGATTTTCCCCTCTAATGCTTGATTAGTTAATGAAGTCAGGTTTCTTGTTACAAATACTATACTGACTTCTTTTAGACATTCACATTTAGCCACCCAAGGCTATTGCATCGTTACGAGAAATGTCAGAGTTGTGCTGGGCATGCAATTAAGTATTCTTTATTTTTGTTTATTGCCATTAAAAAATTGTGCTCAAGATGTGCTGAGCCTCAGAAAAAAAAACACAACACCAACCCTCAAAGTATTAATTAAAGATTTTATTAAAAGCATACAAAAGACTTGAAGCGTAACCAAGCAAACAATCGCTGTTCTCTCACCCTAGCAGAAGGGAGGAGAAGGAATTCCAGTGGCAGGGAGCTTAGTTGCTTTTGACAAGAAGAAAAACATAGACCTCCTAATTAACAGTGCAGTTAAAGAAGGGCAAGCAGCTTGTTGCCAAACATAACCACAGGAAAAACTGTAACTGCTGTAATCAAGAGAGTTATTTACCCAGTCAATAAAAACAGGCTGAAACAAATGACATAACGCCCTGAATAACTGTGGTCTGAGAATAGGAAGTTACCAAGGAATGTGGACGCTAGTGGGTGGTTCTCCTCTTGGTCCTGAGGAGCATGAGGTGACGCAGGTACTGGACTGAAGGTGTCCTGTGTTGTATGTGCAGTGGTGGGCACTAAGCTTAGATCTTGTCCCTGTGAAATAAGAGAAAGATCAAAGAGAAGATCATGCCCACAGACTATGACTTTCCAAAGGGAAATGACCGTCCAAAAACTCCCCAGCTATTGATCAGATTCAACTTTGAGGCTACCGGGTGTTGAACTGGGCTGCACTGTTTTGGATTTTGTAATGAATCCCAGGAGACTCGTATCTTCATCTAACCATGACTGGAGATGAAAAGGTTTTCCATTCACTGCAGCATTTACTGGATCAGGACATGTTAAAGAGCTAGTGAGCCTTTTTCACAACCTTAACAGCTTCTTCCAGCGTGCCCCAAAAGGAATGAAAATCACTTTTACAAATCTCAATCCAAAAGTGATTTGGCGTGTATCAAAAAGCCTTGGCTGACATTTACAAGGATACCAGAAACTGCCCCAGATTTAGAGCGCCCTGGCTTGCTGTTGCAGGATGGAAGTATCAGACACAGTTATGATTTAGCAGCAGTTCAGTTTTATTTGTGATTTGAGGCAGATCAAGAGATTGAGTTTTAGCAGCGCTTGATCATTGACTGATTTAAAGATTTGCAAAGTGATTTAACTAAATAATGAACAGCGACTTGATTACAGATTCGAAGAAGACAAGATTCACACTAACTTACTATAAGGTATCCCAAACCAATACGTATACGTATGAGAGCAAAGCACAGATTTCAGATTAATGTATGTACATATAAACAGAGCATATGAGCACGCACACACACACACACACTTACACAAACACGCACACACTGCAGTTTATAACTGCTGAGATCGAAGATCTCTTAATATCACACGACTTACTGAGTTGGCGGGTACCCCTTTTAACTCCTACATGTGCGTGGAAAATGGAAGTACATCCACATTCGTAAAGCTAATGCATACAAACGTATAAATGGAGAGGTGGATGAAAGAGAGGCTAGCCTATAGTTAAAATTTCCCTTCTGAGTTAGGGTAAATACTCACGATGCATCGGCATTCCTCAAGAGGCGGTAATTGAGGCTCGAGAAGGATTGTCTCGCCCTGGTCCTTAGTCTTCGCGAAGTTTGCCTGAGACAGCGTCCCGACTCAGGGGAGGTACTGGCCACAGCCCGCTGCGATCCAGAAGAGCTCAAAGGGTCTTCACTGGAATCGCTACTTATAGGACCCGAGATAATTGACTTTCGTCAGGTAATTTTCCACTCTGGCCCAGCTCGGACGATGGAATATTCCGGTACTTTCCACCAGTTGTGCAAGCCCAAAACTTGTTAGATCTGCAAGTTCTGGTACCAACTCCCTTTGGGCCATGAGCCAGGTACAGATGTACTGGGCTGTCAGGGAGTGATATTGCCAAGTGATAGGGGAAGCAAGAGCCAGGCGCGTTAAGGGAGTGCCTTAACGCTCTGGTCTTTTTCGCAATTCATGCCTGACCTCTCCTAGGTTGGTATGCGGCCCAGGGATGGGGAATCGCAGCAAGTACCGAGTGGCCAAAGGGGGCCGGGGGTGTTGCACCACCATACTTGCCCTGGACCACTCAATGCTAAGTAACTCAATGTCAATGCCGAGTCCAGTGCTGTGTGCATTGTAAGGAGTAAGCCATTGATAACGGTCACAGCTTACTGTGGGTTTGCTCTTTTTCTCTCCATATTAGATTACCCAGCAAGTCTACCATAGCCTCACATGATGGTCCATAGGCTCAGGTCTACATTCTTGATGTCCTGATGTCTTGATATCAAATGGATCAGTGACAAAATGTGGTTAAAATAAAGTAATGGCTGCATATTTGAGAAATACTGAATACCGTTGACCTGGGTACCAATTAAAATCTTAGTGCGTATAAATGATTTCTTTCTTAGCTTCAGAAATACTAATGTATTGACTCTTAGTGCTGTACTGAGCCAGCTTCAGGTAATATGAGATCAGATTTTCTCAAACCGTTTGGTACTCCTTCTTCAGATGAAGAGGGCTCTGATAAGGAGGAAGCGGTTGTGTGAGTCAGACTACCAGGCTCAATAAGGATTTTCAGGACTTGGACTGACATATCATAGCTTTCAGCTCTAAAACTGGCTTTTTTATTAGCTTTGATGTAATCTTCTCAACCTCTGCTAACAAGAAAGCCAACCAATATTTTTTGTGTGCGATTGCTGCTAAAAATAACAAGTAGCATAAAGGAGCATGTGCAATTGAAATGCTTTCCAGCTTTTGGACATCTAAGTACCTGTGTCCACGCTGAAGTCAGCTGCTTCATTATTCAGACTGCCATTTCTACACAGCTCTTTGTGGACACAAAGGATCAGTTTCCAAGCAGATTCCCCACAGGCAAGACACTTCTGATATTACTGAGCACACCCACCAGGTGTGAGTCATTGTGCTGATAGATCCTGATTCCTCTCTTGTTTTTACAGGTTTAGCGCCTACCTTAGGTTACACCAATGCAAATAAGCAGAGGATGACACCTAGCAGATCAGGCTGCCCTCATTTTCCCATCTGCACAAGTGCGAAGTGAAAGTAACCTGTGGAAACAACTAGATTTAGAGTTGAGAAAAAAAGCATTGAAGGTAAATGAAAGATCTGACCCAGCTGGAAAACCTGCCTTTAAGTTCTTCAGTAAATTCTTCAGGTGTTTCACTTTCCTAGAAAACAACTGGAGGGCAAGTTTCCCAGGTACCTGGGGCAGTGACAGAGCAATTAAAATGTCTCACTATGGTCCCTATGCCAGAAATTTAAACATTGCATAGTGATTGCCATAAAGGCTGTCCCCTGGCAGCCTGGCTGCTAACAGGTACCTGGTCCACAGTAGCCAGACGGGGCAGTAGCATTATTGTAAGCCTTAGGGTAGTGACTCAACATGCCTCAGATGCACATGCCGAACGCATTCCTGCAGCATGGGAGAAGATGTGGAGATCAGAGGGAAATGGGGAAAACATGAGATTCGCATAAAACCATAGGAATGGCTAGCAGGAGACAGTTCGAGCTGAGTTGGGTGTTCTGTTACTGTTATTACTGCTTTCTGTAAAGCAAACACTGGGTAAGAAATGACTTTAACCTTGTACAATGCACATAGCCTTTAATTGGAACATAGTGGCAATGACACCTGCTCACAGCACCCATCAATCTCATTTGTAAGTACCTCCATCATTTCAGAACACAGATACAGTTGTCTCCTAAAAGTATACTATTTTGTTGAGTGATGAATGGCATTGTGAAATATTACCTATAATCAGCACCCTTTATTGCAAAGCTCATTAAATTCCTGACAAATCTAGTGCTGACAGCACTTTAATTTTGTTTTATTGCCTCGTTTTATCTCACCAATTTCTGTCTCTGGTTTGCAGTTAATAATGAGAGACAGCAGAACTACACTGTGCTTGAGAATCAGAAAAATAAGTATTCATATTTTTTAAAAGTCCCTGATTTAGGCCATAGGAACAGCGGGTACTAGACAATGCACGCATTGAGAAAGTGATTAAAGTTTAATAAAACTGTCAAGTGAAATAAACCAATCTCCCTGCAAAACATTCTGTTTGCCAGGTGCTTGGATTTTAGCTGTTAAAAAATTCTCTTTCAACAGTCTGTTTAAATGTGCAGCAGACTAATGTTGTGACTGCCAAGTCACAATTCAGTTATTTGCATGATCTGTTGAGTCTTGGTAACAAAAAAGACTGCTAAAATGACACATTCAGAAGCCACTACAGTAAGTGCTATATAGAATAAATGCACTATTATTTAATGAATTGCTACAAAGCTATTCCTATCTCTTACTGTCCAAGTTAGGCTTTGGAGCCTGGTCTTTCACCACTGTCTTCACAGAAGAGGGTCTGATTCTCCAGCCATGTAGTCATCTGCAACTGTCCAAACTGTATTTCACTACCACTGTGATTTAACAGAGCTTTCCAGCATTTTTTGCCATATGCATGCAATTATACCAAATCCAAGGCAGTCAGAAATCACACACACACATACACATACAAAATCTATATTTCCTATAACCCCCTGAAACAACCTTTCACCTAAGTTCAGTACAGAACTCCATTAAACTGTAAAAATCACTCGTTATTAGTGGATTACTAATTATTAATTGACTTGCTATGCAGTACCTCAGGTAACATTTTAAGAATGTTTTTACAAGTCGTATTCTCTGTAGAGCTAAAAGATGTATTCCTGTGATTCTGCCCGCGTCAGTGTGGGTACCGTATGTCAAACCTTTACTCTGTGTTCTCCAGTGGCCTCTCTGAAGAAAACAGGTCAAACAACAAATTGAGCTTCTTGAAGGCCATGATGTTCTCAAAGGATTCACGGTTACTTTAATGAGAACATCAACTCTTCTCCCGCAAGGTTTTGCCGTGCAGAGCACATCGGCTCCCTGAGTCAGAGGTAACCCTGACTGACGGGAGAGAGACACCTCAAACAATCAGGAATCTATTACACCCCAGCCCTGCCCTGACTTAAGAAGGCAGCCTGGCTCCCAGGAAGACAAGGTTTTTTGGGGCCACTCTGGAAATACTAACCGCCCTTGAGAGGGGAGAAATGTCCCACTGAACAAATATGTCTGTGCAGCTCCCAGCAGAGCAAGCTCCTGCTTCTCTCTGATACCAGAAGCAGCCAGAAATACTCGCCCAGCCAGGTGCACGCCGCATAAGAAATTCAAAGGGCTTAAATCTTAATCTACCACAACTTGTGTATCACAGTGCTATATCCTGTCTTCTTCCCTCATTCTTCCCAACAATTGCTATTCCTCACGCTTGCAAGTTTAAATTGTATTGCAAGGCTCTTGGGAAGAGGCTGAATGTCTCGGTGTGTCTGTATTAGCTCAGCTCCATGTGTGAATTTTGTATTCCAGCTGCAGGTACTGCTATGGCTAGTACAGTAATACACACACATATATGAGGGCTCTCTTAATAGGACAGCATTAATTTCCCCTGCAAAATTCTTGTTCAAAACAAAGACAGCAAAAATATGCAAAATTAAAAGGTCACATGCATGTCAGTAAAGCTTGCATTTTTAATTTTCCCATACTTTCTCTGTGCTTGTGACAAGATGTGCGAATTTATACAAAGCTTTAATTAGTACTGGCAGGTGAGAACTCAAAAGCTTTATGAAAACATCCACTTACAATTTTATCTGGAGGCTCCTAAAGATAATGAGATAAACCTCATATTTTTTCTTCCCCTGCGCTTCGCTTTTCAATAATACTGCCAACATACACTGTACCATGTACAGCATTATCTGTAGAAAACCACTGCAAAGTAAGATCATAAGAAAAATAAGGTATGCTATATTTAAGGAAAAATAATTTTGTTTCTTTATGCTTTTGACAATGGTTTTGAACAGAGTGTATCTTGAAATGATGTGGAAAGGAGTGTGCCCAGACTCTGAGTAAGAAAAATGCGTGACTTTTTCACGGAATAAAAATCACCCTTTGTAGCAAGTTCCATATTAACCGATATGCCTGGCATTCAGCTGAATGTATTGCCAAAGAGTCTCGCTGAGGGGGAGCCCTGCTACCTGGAGGGAGGCTGTCAGCGTGCTCCGTTCCCCCACTCTCATGGTAATAAAACCCCAAGGTTTGAATCTGCTGCCTGGTAGTACAGACCAGGATTGTGCCAATATGCTTTCTTCTCTTGTGCCTTAAGCAAAAAAAAAAAACCCAAACCCAAAAAAAAACCCCAAGAAGAAGGGATACTGAGATAAAATAACTACTTTCAGGGGTTTGCATTTATTTTATTCTGTAACAAAGGAAATGTTTTGTCTGAGGACTTGTTTTAGGACCATTGAAAAGCGTGAAAATGACAGCCTAGATTCACAAAATCGCTAGTGCGGGTGGTAACAGTGCTCAGGTAATAAGCATCCCAAGCTAAGACGGGGGTGACTTCATGTCAGATGTCTCCTTGACTAAGAGGATGTGAACCCTGACCCTTTCTGTGCTCTAATCACCATATAGGCTGCTCCCAGCCACCTCAGCTCCAGCGCAGTTGCCAGGGCAGACCTTTATAAAAATGTCTTCAAGTAGAAAAATTAAAGTGTAAATAGACTATGACATCGGTGAATGTAGTTATTTCATTTTTTGAGTAGAGGGAAAAATACCTTTCTTGAGAAGGAACTTCAGCCTAATGATCTCGACCACCAAGGGCTCTATACTCACTTTGATTTCAGTATGCTGAACATCTCCTTGTGAAAAAGCTATATTTAGCAGAAGTTGAGATTTTTGTGCTCCGAGTGCTGTCTAGAACAGGAATGGTCACACTTTAACTCTCGACCTGCATTATCTCATGGGCCAAGAACAGTCCTCACGCAGGAGATTGTTCCCCCCATGGGGCAGAGAGTGCTGAAGGGATTATTTGAATTCTCCATGGTGGGAAAAAGCAAACCAGCATGTGCTGCTAAGGATGCCGTCACCAACTTTCCCAGTGTAACCTCATTCTGCAAAAATGAAGTGCTGGGACCCTGGGAGAACTCCTGCCTGCAGACTGCTCCCAAAACTTACACGCGATTCTGATAAGCAGCTTGCAAGTTCATGATCTTTTGGTTACCCATGATCTTGAACAATTTGTCACTGCTTTCCTTCCCTTCTCACTGAGAGATAGATGTTCTCTATAGCAATCTATATGAATCATTGCAGACAGTAATTTTCTCCTGCAAATCTTTTGCTGCTGGCTTGCCAAGAGGATGAAGCAAACCGTCGTGGCATCACGTTCGCTCCCTACATTGGCCCAACACACCCCCTTACTCCACAATCTCTCACACACGGCATTCCCTCAGACTGACTTTCGTTGATCTGAAGGAAGATGGAGGATGCCATCTCTCCCTCTCATGCTTTTATCACTGTTGGAAACAAAGGGGTTTATTCTTGCTATCTCTCTTTGGTGAGCAATAAAAGATAAACCACAGGATTTATAGTTTCAAAGAAAAGCTGAGAGATGCAGCTGAAGAACAACAAACAGCCAGCTTCTGCCAGGCACTGCAGGTAGGTAAAGCTGGTGGGGTGCCCCACGGCACGTCCCTCTGTGCCTAATGGCTGCAGGTAAGGTGAGAGGAAGAGCAGCAAAAAGATTACAAGGATGCTTCTCTCCAGTGCCCTTTGGTCTTTGTTTTAGCACTTGCCAGGCACCTTCTGCGGTGCAGAGATCTATACCTAGATATTTTTTTTTTTCAGTCTATAGGTAGATTTTTAAAAAAAGGGTTTTGCTTAGTCTATTTCCAAGAAATTGTTAATGCACCTGAAGCTCTGTATAGATTTTAGCCCTAGTGCTTTAAAGTCCAAAATAACCGGTCTTCTAACCTGCAGTGTCTTTTACTAAGAGACTGCAACATCTTTGTAATTCCAACAGTGTAGTACAACAGTGACTGCCACCCGTTTCTTCAGTTCCACAGCCAGTTGTAGCACTGCTGATATTAGCTACCAAGAGAGCTTCGAGCTGATGTGCAGTCATGCTAATTAGGACTAGTGTACACATCAACTTGCAGAAACTCACACCAAAAACAAATACATGGGAAGCCACTCTCTTCCACTGGTAACAGCTTCTCTAAGAACTCTTTCATAAAAGATTGTTTATCAAGAGCCGCCTTCTCTATGCATCTATTGACATTTGTTTATTGAACAATGTAGAATATTTACATGCAGCTTCCAGCTGATATTAGTCTCAGAAGTGAAGAGTGGATGAGTAATGCATATTGTTTCTTTACTGGCTGTCTCCAGCTCATAAACTGAGTGTTTGTCCAGTTTTAATTAGAAAACGGTGAAGTGATAGGATTTGGTTTCATTTCCAAGAACACAGGACACTATTTCTTGGAATGAATTTAATTTATTAACACTTGAATTGTTTGTAAAGGTGACGTACATCAGGAGTACGAAGGTATTACTAATGGTTTTCTGGCTTAGCATTTGCTTGAAGGACAGACAAGCAAATTCAAGGTGATTGCTATGTGCCATTTAAGCTGTAATGCAGTTTCCTAATAAGAGTTTATATCCACTCAGTGCAATGACGACTGCTGAGAAAGATAATACTGACACATCTAGAAAACTAAAGCAGTAGAAAGAGATGGTATCGTCACATTATTCATTATTATGCCTTTTTCTAAAGGAATCAAACTGGGAAAACCAAGATAGAGCTAAGCAGGGTTTCAAAATCATTTTTGGCAATGATAATAGCATATTTGTATAGGACATTTCATTCAGAAGAGCTTTTCACACAGAGATTTTAATTAATTGCATACACCAGACAAAGGAATCGCAGAAACTCAGCCATTTCTGAATAAGAGCCCACAGCGATTCTACAGCAAAGATAAAGGATGAGCTGTGAAAGTCAGCTTCTCCAGCTGATACACAGGAGTTACTGCTCACACCGACTCAAAACTGCAGGAGGGTCAGCGCAGGCAGCTGCCTCCCGGCACAGTGGGTTGTATCATGGGAAGAGGCTGGGAAATGCAAGGACTTTGCATGTGGCTCTTGGCAAGGGTGAAGTGAGATAGAGTTTGTTAAGTTTTCAAGCAACTGCTGCTGGGGGAGCTCCCACAGCACGGAGTTGCCCCCAGATCCCAGACACACGGATCCCATGTGCCCTTACACACCAAGCTGGGCTACACCATCCCCGTCCCCAGATGCCTGGCTGGGGCTCACCTGCCATCCCTTGTGCCACCCAGCTGCTCTCAACATGGCCGGCACTCCACATCACCAGGGTGTCATCGCTGCCGATGTAACAACAGTTGCGACACACGTACCGCCTTCCTGCAGGTTTCCAAATTAATTGGTCCTTACTGTCACTCGTGCAAGAAATGCAGAGACTTTGACAAAGACAGAGCAGTATCAGAGTGCCTGTCCGAACCTCCCCGCCGCTCCTGGACTTTCTCCAAGCCCAGCTGTGCCCAGGGGAGCCAGGCAGACGTGAGGTCAGCAGCCAGGCAGCAGCTCCTCGTGCACAGGCCACCTCTGTTACAACTGTGGGCAGCCAGCAAACCTAGAGACATTTCATTCCTCCCAGATTCTTGACCATGAGGACGTTCTCATCTGGTAGTTTTAGAAAACTTGTTGTTTTAAAAGAGCAGCAAAAGATGTGCTTTGAAAGGTTACGGCCCTAGATCAACGTAGCTGCTAACGTATATACACAAAAATTGACAGAGAAAAATTATTGATTCCTTAGGGTATAGTTATTCTACAGAGAAAATAAAGAAACTGGTGTTTTTATTTAATATTGTGCATGCTGGTGCACTTCTTTGCAACTACTTTGTGATTATGATGCATTTGAGGCATTAGCCCATGTCAGTTCCAGCCCTAAAGGAGTGAGAAAGCAGGATCAGAACATCTGCAAAAAAAAGCAACAGCATGCAAGACATGGATTCAGCTTCTGCAGCTGGGGATACTCTCCCCCCTTCAGGTTTCTGGAAGCCTCATTCTCTTCTCTTTTGGGTCCCGACACAAGACCCTTCATGTGCAGAGGACACTTTCCAGGCGTCAGTATGAGAATACAGCCTGATGGCTCTGCACACCTCCTTCTATCTGCCTGGAGATTGAAATCACTTTGGTTTTCAAGTGCTTCACAGCAAACTTGGTTATTCTACCTGTGCCACAGTAAGACACTTCCTGGGCCGCATAGAAATTGAATGACAAAATATGAACAAGGCCACGGACATATGTCCTTTTCCACTTCCAGCTCAAGAGCTCCTGGCCCTCACCAACTCCAGCTGCTATTGCTGCTCCACAGAAAGAGGTCATTGCACAAGGTGGATAATTTGCACTGGCCAGCAGCTGGTGGGAGTAAGCACTGCACCATGCTTTGCACTTCAAGAATACACATGGCTACAGCCTTTATAACTGTAAGCGCCTGTAACAGTGGAAAAGTGGTGGCATTGTCTTACTGATTCTGAGGACAGTATTCAATAATTTTACCAACAAATACTTTGTTCTTAAGGCCCTATGACATTTACACCATGTTTTCTTAAGTAAAATGCTTGTTTCAAAAATGTGTCCACAAAGTAAAACTAGCGATTATGAGTTAAGGCTTAAACAGTACATTATAATAAGTTAATTAGCTAGGTTTTTCTGCAGTTCATGACAGAATTAGTCCAAGGAACTTCTGCATCATCTTTGTTTTGATGCAGGCATTTGCAGCATAATTGACCAATCTGATTTAATTATACCAGTCAGTTATCTGAGGTACTTTAGATTGACCAAGACTGACAATGAACACTTGTTGGCCCGTTGCTCTTAATAACATAAACCTTCCATTACCCCATCAAGTTTGGAAAGTTTTCCTGCTTTATAGTTAGAAAGAGTACGTAAGCATTAGGCTGGAGTGGGCTCTCCTCCTCTCCAGAGCCCTTACATCAGCAGAGAATTGCTGTTTCCTTGCCCAGGAAGTGCAATGTCCTGGCAATCACTGCACTCTGAGTAAAACCTTTCAGTTTTCTGTATCTATATCGCACTGCTTCCATCATACATTGTCTTGTATTTCCTCCTCATATGTCAGATCAGCCTGCTAGCTTGTTCATGTTAGCTGCTTCTCTTTGTCCATCAGTCTCTCAAAGTTTGGTTCATGACTTTATGGTAGTTGTCACAGTTTTGTTATATTTTAATGCACTGCTATTTGAGTGTATTTAATATAGACTAACATCTAGGATCATTCATAGGTCTTGACATCAGGTGCTATTATACAGGGTAGAGTAGTCACGGCTGGCTGACAAGTGAGCAGAATTACTTTCAGTAAGGTTACAAGAGGCAAGAATGGTTTTAGGAGGAAGCATTCCCTGCATGTATTTTGGGAAATGCAGTATCTGCCATACTTGTTGCTTTACATGAGCTTTCCTTTTTTTTTATTTTTATTGATTTTTAAACACTTTCCAGATTTTTTGGCTATAATCTTTTCCAGAAGGGAACATTAAAGATAGGGCAATATTTGACAACACTGGAGAATGCTGCTTTTACTGTAAGTGCAAAAGCTGAGGCAGAAAGGTCTAATACAAGAAAATGAGAGCGCTATGTTTCAGAGGTGATATAAGCCCTCTTACTTTAAGTACTTCAAACTAGAGCAGACACAGAACTAGAAGCTCTCTCACCTCCGATGTGTATAATCCTGTTAATACAGAATTCAGTTCAATAGGGATTAACTCAAATTTAGGTTAAATATGGCACCTTAATTTCAGTGCAAAAGCATTTTTTTATACACTCACTGTTTTCACACCTAACATAAAAATGTCTACAGGGACCATTTCTTTTTTAAAGGCTTCAAACAAAATAAGAAAACTGTACAAGCCACTTAACTACCAATCCTTGAAGCCAGGAGAACAACATTCTGCTCTTGAATATCTATATGTTTACTGAGGCAGCTTTTGAAAATACTCATAAAATTTATGCAGCAGACAAGAACGGTGGAATAAGTTCCGCTTGAGTAAGTAAGTATTGCATATTTATTGAATTTAAAGCATTTTACAAGTAAAAACATGTCGGAGGGAATTAAGATCTTCAAATATGTGTTCTCTTTAACTTAGAACAAAGTAATCATTTGACCAATCCAAGATGGAACATGGCATATTGTGAGGAAGGCTAATTTAGGTTTCACTGTTCCAGCTGATACTGTGTGGAAGTGTTATTTTCCTGGACGATGCAAGCCACCATCCTCCAAATGCACTTGCTTCCTTATGCCCAGAAGTGTACCTTTCTCACGGCACTTTAGTTTTGCAGAGCTGCTGTTCTCAGCAGAGAATGGTGATCCCTGTCTTACTGCTTATTGTTAGCTTACGTAAACAAAAGAAACTAACTACTAACTACTACACACCCAAAAAATAGCTTAGAGGGTGTATTTTAGACCCTTAGGCTGCTGGTGGTGCCCCATTTTCTCTGGCAGCAAGGACATTTTAACAAGTTCCCCACCTCCATGCTGCAGTTCATCATCCCATCAGGTCTGCAGATATGACTGTGATGGGGACCTACCACGAACTGCATCAGTGGCGTTAAAAACCCGCCAAATCAAAGAAAAAGAAACAGTTCTTCATGGGTTGGTTCATTGGTTGGTTTTCAAACCAGGATGATTTGACTCTTACAATAATTATGCCCTCAGCCTCTCTGCACTCCACTAGTATACAGACAGCATGAATTCCTGAGCTTTTTTAGGGTGAAACGAATATTAGTTTATTTGATTTGCAAGAGGGAAAGTGAAAGGGTATTTTGGTCCTACAAGTATAGACTTCAAACCAGGTTAATTCCCTAATAGCACATATTGTGACCTATGCACATAAAAATCTAGATTTAATTATGCTGCATATTATGTTTTCTTAAATATTTTAATAAACAATATTTGAGGGTAATAAAATAATTGTACTGGAATATAATAATGTCTCAGGCACTGAGGGAATAAAAGGTATGAAAAATTTCTCATAAAAGTGTAATCCTTGGGATATAAGCTTGTTACTTGCATTTTAATATCATACAGACAATTTGTCCAGTAGGTTAAAGAGTTCTCAGTGCTAGTTATTGGGACTTGTTTGTGTTAAATTAGCCCCAGAAGAGTTTTCCTTGTAATCCCTGTATAAAAAGGAAAGATATTAAGTATTTCAATTACAATAATTTTGAAGTATAATATAAATTTTAGAAAATTAAAAAATACCTATTCCATTTCAGGAGAGTTTCATGTTCACTAAATTTAATCCATATTTCTTCTTCATCCAAGAAGACTGAATGGATAAAACAGTAATTTTACTGTAATTTATTTACATGATGTTGCAACAACATGCCAACACTCGTACTGCATAATTTACCTAGGGAAGTACATAAAGACAGTAAGAAAGAAGGTTTTGTTTAAAGTTCAACATTTAATATATGCTTCAGGTACTTACGTGTTGTGACTGCCAAGCTGGAATAACCATGAGCTATCTCGGAGCGAAGGATGCAGCCTTCTAACCTTGGGAAGAAGAATTAGCATAAGCATAGAGTCGTTAATGGGGCACAAATTCTCTAGACACTTGGACAAAATCACACACATGTAGGTCCATTTACAGCAGGTCAGTCCATAACATTACGGATGTACTTAGGTGTTTGTATCATCATGGTCTCTTTTTTCTCTATCTTTTGGCAAATTTTAAAATAAATTCAATTATATTGATAAATAATGTATTACCTAGCACGCTTACCTGCATATTCAAGGCCAAGGCTTCGCACTGAGCTCCTATCCAAGTATTGATAAGAGAGCTGTGAACTTTCAGGTGACTTTTCCATCCAACTTTTATAGCTTCTGATTATGAGATTTAATGAACTATTGAACTTTGTTCCATATTATACAGCTTTTAATTATGAACTACTGACCTTTGGTCGATATTGGACATCTGCAAAAACTTTGGAGTTTCATTTCAGGTTCTAATGGCAGCATTCCTCCAATGAGCTGATAAATATAAAAAACATTCCTATAAACTAAAAAGCACAGAGATTGGATTTATATCAATAAAAAAAATTCAGAAAGCTTTTAGTCTATGGGTTAGCAAGCAAGACAGTCAGAATAGGGCTGTAAGAACAGAATTACTGAACAGAAATACAACAGTGAACTTTTGCTAATAAAATCATGCTTTAAAACTCGACATTATGTTTTCAAACAGATACATGCATAGTATAACTTCCAGTGTTATGCAGAAATACTGAAAATAGGTTTAAGGATCTCTGTACTATCCTATAGTCTGCAGTCTACAGACAGACCCTGAGCAAAACCTTGATTTTCACTGCAGGAATATTTGATTTCAGGCTTACACCTCTGCACACTACATAGTTAGCCTGCTTTGCTTTCTGCAGTTTAGTCTATAAACTAGAGATAAGAAAGTACAGAGAGCAGCAGAAAAGGTTTTCTCAATGGTACCTCCAAGGACAGTGAGCTGAAATTCATAAATAATTGAACTGTGATAGCAGAGCTAAACTCAGTCTGTTTTATGCTGAGGCCACTGCAACAGCTTACTAGAAAAGACAATACGCCTACATCATGCTGGCAATGCCAGGGTCTCCTTTGGCCTCCAGATCAGGTCAGCACAATCCTAAAGGCTCTTAGGACTAGTGTCACAGTTGAAGCGGTGGCTAGCACCTGAGGAAAGCCACTTCAGTCAGCTCTCCCTCTTCTCTCCCTGTGCCAGGGAACCAGCCCATCTGACATGTAGTCCACATCCATCCTGTCCCCATGGACCCTTTAAAAGTATATAGTAGAGCTGATTTTCAGAAGATATCAGAACGTTCTAATTTACTCTTTAATTTATTTTAGTTTAAGGTTGAATGGGGCTCTGAACAGTCCCATGGCTTTCTTGGATTTCTTGTCTGTATCCCCTACTGACTTTAGCCTCCTACTGAGAAGGCAAGTCCTTCCAGCACAGGAGCTTCCCCGTTATTCTTTATGCAACTCTCAGCACAGGAATGTCACGGACAGGGGGATTCTGGGAAATACCATCTCACTAGTAAATGAATACATAACTTTGCATATATTTAGAGACAATTTTTAAGCAGTTAGCAGTGAAATCAGCAAAAATAGAATCATAGAATCATTTATGTTGGAAGAAACCTTTAAGATCATAGAGTCCAACCATTAACCTAACACTGCCAAATCCACCACTAAACCATGTCCCTGAGTGTCACATCTACAAGTCTTTTAAATACCTCCAGGGATGGTGACTCAACCACTTCCCTGGGCAGCCTGTTCCAATGCTTGATAACCCTTTCAGTGAAGAAATTTCTCCTGTTATCCAATCTAAACCTCCCCTGGCGCAACTTGACGCCATTTCCTCTTGTCCTATCACTTGTTACTTGGGAGAAGAGATCAACCCCCACCTCGCTACAACCTCCTTTCAGGTAGTTGTAGAGAGCAAGAAGGTCTCCCTAGAGCCTCCTTTTCTCCAGACTAAACAACCCCAGTTACCTCAGCTGCTTCTCGTAAGACTTGTGCTCTAAACGCCTCACCAGCTTTGTTGCCCTTCTCTGGACTTGCTCCAGCACCTCAATGTCATTCTTGTAGTGAGGGGCCCAAAACTGAACACAGTATTCGAGGTGGGGCCTCACCAGTGCTGAGTACAGGGGGACAATCACTTCCGTCATGCTGCTGGGCACACTGTTCCTGATACAAGCTGGAATGCTGTTGGCCTTCTTGACCACCTGGGCACACTGCTGGCTCATATTCAGCCAGCTGTCAACCAACACCCCCAGGGCCTTTTCTGCCAGGCAGCTTTCCAGCCACTCTTCCCCAAGCCTGTAGTGCTGCATGGGGTTGTTGTGACCCAAGTGTGGGACCTGGCACTTGGCCTTGTTGAACTTCACACCGTTGGCATGGGCCCATCAATCCAGCCTGTCCAGATCCCTCTGTAGAGCCTTCCTACCCTCAAGCAGATCAACACTCCCACCCAGCTTGGTGTCATCTGCTCGATCTCCTCATCCAGATCATTAATAAAGATACTAAACAGAACAGAACTAAACAGAACTGAGCCCTGGCGAACACCACTCGTGACCAGCCACCAACTGGATTTAAGTCCATTCACCACCACTCTTTGGTCCTGGCCATCCAGCCAGTTTTTTATCCCACAAAAAGTACGCCTGTCCAGGCCACGAGCAGCTAGTTTCTCCAGGAGAATGCTGTGGGAAATGGTGTCGAAGGCTTTACTAAAGTCCAGGTAAATAACATCCACAGCCTTTCCCTCACCTACTAAGTGGGTCACCTTGTCATAGAAGATCAGGTTAGTCAAGCAGGACGTGCCTTTCCTGAACTTATGCTGATTGGGCCTGATCACCTGGTTGTTCTGTACATGCCATGTGATGGCACTCAAGATGATCTGCTCCATAACCTTCCCCGGCACCAAGGTCAGACTGACAGGCCTGTAGTTCCCCGGATCCTCCTTGCAGTCCTTCCTGTAGATGGGTGTCACATTTGCTAACCCCCAGTCACTTGAAATAAACATGTGAACAACTGCCCACAAGAATGAGAGTAAGAAAGAATTCACAACTCTCTTCGTGCACAAGAGTCAGCACACAATAAAGTCTAGAAGAAACCTCCAGAGTACTCAGAACTTCTAACGCCTTTCAAGATGCTCCCTGAAATGTGGAGTTGTCACTGGCCATCTACACAGCATCTTACATCCAACAGCAAATACACCATAAAGCAACGCTACTTAACCCAGATTACTGTCTCTTTTTGATTTACGAAATATTGCCTGTGCTGCACAGAAATCATTGCCCAAACCTACTTGTATCCTCCTTACAAAATCACAGAATCACAGGGGTTGGAAGGGACCTCTGCAGATCTTCTAGTCCAACCCCCCCTGCCAGAGCAGGGACACCTAGAGCAAGTTGCACAGGATGGCATCCAGGCAGGTTTTGAATGTCTCCAGAGTCGGAGACTCCACCACCTCTCTGGGCAGCCTGTTCCAGTGCTCTGCCACCCTCAAAGGAAAGAAGTTCCTCCTCATGTTTACATGGAACTTCCCATGTTCAAGTTTGTGCCCATTACCTCTTGTCCTATCACTGGGTACCACTGCAAAAAGACTGGTGCCATCCTCCTGGCACCCTCCCTTTAAGTATTTATAGGCATTGGTAAGATCCCCCCTTAGCCTTCTCTTCTCCAGACTAAAAAGATCCAAGTCCCTCAGCCTTTCCTCATCAGAAAGATGTTTCAGTCCCCTAATCATCTTTGTAGCCCTCTGCTGTACCCTCTCCAGCAGTTCCCTGTCCTTCTTGAACTGGGGAGCCCAGAACTGGACACAGTACTCCAGATGCAGCCTCACCAGGGCAGAGTAAAGCCCCACACCCATATCTTCCTGGTCTCACTCCTCTCTGCTTTTTTGCCATTCAGCTCCTTGCAGCTCACTCTGGTCTTCAGCTGAGTGCAAGCAAATACTGTTCCTCATAAAGTATCAGACATCCAAGGTTGCAAAGCAGGTTTTTTAGCAAGTGAGCCTCGGGGTATTGGTTATCCTCCAGAAAGCTGAGAGGTCAAGGTGGAGCCAGCTCCCAACTTTGCTCATAGTACAAGGTCTGTGTGAGCCTCAGGCTGTGTGAGCCAGCAGGGCCCAAGCTCCTCTGTCCCAGGTCTTCCCAGGTTCATCTTCACGTGGGCTGACACATTAGGCACAGGAAGGCTTGTGCCAATGCGCGCTCTACCCTGGACTCAACAAGTAAGTATCTTCAGTCAGTAGGGAGAAAAATGTGGCAATGTTCTGAAAGGTGTCCTTGTCCCCTTACAGGGCAAGGTAAGAGGTGGTGGGGTTATGCCTGATGAAGATAGGTGAGGCTTGGTGGGACAGATAGAAGGAGCTCATTGGACATTCAGAAAGACTTTGCTGAATAAGTACTGTGTTATGTATCTGAAAGAAAGTCCTATATAATCAAAGCAAGCTTGTAGCATTTCATGATACTATCGTAAACATATGTTTCCCTTTAACGCTGTTTAAAGTAACTTCTTGGGATTTGAAGCTGGAATCTATTTCCCTGTTCACTGTGTTTACAGACTAGTCTATCATTATAGACATGTTCAATAGCTTGTGCATTTTACTGTGCCCCATTTACTTGCTTTTGTAATCAAACAAATGAGGTTTGGGAGGTTTTAGTACTGAAGAAAAACAGCAGAAGATTGTTTTAAGTATGATTCAAGGCCTGCTGAGTCAATGGCAAAGATTCAATTTTTCCATTAATATATCCTCAAATTTTAAGGAAATTGACTATGTATGTAAAAATCTGGTTTTTATTTTATTTTATTTTATTTTATTGCAGTATCTTATTTATAAAATTCTCAAATTAAAATAATAATTTATAATATTATATTAGCTTATTTTGAAAGACATAGACACATAATCAGATAACATGATCAACAGGGAAATACCACATTTCATACTCATTACCTCTAGGGCCAAATTATGCATCTCCAATTTATACAGCTAAACTAAGTGGACAGATTTTCAGATGTATTAGGTATTCAGACGTTCTATTGCAGCACATTTCAAAATAGGACCATGTCATTTAACTGTTATGGAGCAGTGAGATTTTTCTGAAAATCTTTCAAATAACCCTGTTTTTTCTGAAAGCAATGTGAATACTGCCATCTAGCTATACAGTAACAGTATATCTTCAGTCCGGTTCTGCTAGACACAAACTTTTTCAGTTTTGGTTTGGAATAGAGCAGAATTAAGATACAAAAATCCAAATTGCATTTTTGTTAATTAAAAAAGCCGTAGACACCATTTAGTATTGAAATAATATTATAATATTATAAAATACTATTTTGACAGCAAACTGAAAAGTCGAGAACAACAAGTTGAAGGTTCAAATTATTGCATCCGATGGTGAACAAGCTATTCCTTGCAAATGCCTTATTTTACAAAGGCAGGATCTCATTTTTCAGAGGTTTATACATGCCTTTAATTGAACGGGGTATAATAAAGTTAAAACCACACATTAGTAAATTGAAGTCTAGATCCTCTTGCCTCTTCACCTACCAAAGATCAGGATTTCTACAGAACACTTTGTCTAATGAGTATCTTTATTATTATATTTGATCCATGAATCGTTTGGAAACTGTTTATAGAGTGTCAGGTGAACACTCAGTGTTCAAATTGTACTGGTTGAGTTCTGCCATTGGCCATATGGAGGTGCTTTTAGATATATATCATTGTATGCTCAAGATGTTGACCCACCCAGCATCCTACTCAACACCACTTTGGGTAACCAGAAGACCGAGAGACTGAGGACACATACACAGAACTTGTCCTGATATTGAGAAGGCCATGGATGGTCTCAGCACCTAGACTTGGGAACTAGAGCTCTGATTTCCACAGCCTATTTCCACATTTCACCCACAGCATTACGTACAGAGCTATGCAGAGCCAGGCTGTTGTTTGGGGTTACTCAGTGGATAACTAGAATCATTCTGGCTGAGCTCCTGCCCAGCAATTTGAGGAGCTTGTATTTCAAAACAAATTGAGACATGTGACTCCTTCAACTTTCTTCCCTAGGCAGGGAAAACTGATGCAATTACATGACAGATATGCCACCTAGTTAAACACAGCCTCATTTCTAAGTACAAAGCTGTTGGGAAAGCTATCTACTTCCCACCTGAGGAAGAAAAAGTCTACATAAGCTAGCACACACACAGCTGGACTCTAACTAGAAAGTGAAACCTATCCAAAGACAGACATACCTTAAACATAATAGGACAGGAAATCTACACAAGCAGATGTCTCTTAGTGAGTATTTCATATATTCTTACCGAACAAGGCATACAACATGACATATATCCCTGCACAGGACCAGTTCACAGAATTGTCTAGTCCAAAATCTGACCAATACCAGATTGATCAAAGGAAGATGCAAGAAAATGTGTTGCTACTTACAGAATAACAGCCCACAGACCCAGCCTAATTCAAGCAACAGGAGATTAGCCTGAATTTCAAAGGGTGAAGAGCTGAGACTACAGGAAGAAAAGACAGAACTGCCACACACCAGGCCGCAGGCTGCTTCACCTAAATCTTTAGGAAAACAGATGTTCTCCCACGTCATCCGTAGTAAAATTTTAACGACAGTTGTTCTTACATACAGTACATCACAAGGCCCTAATTCTGCAAATATAATTTTTTGAATACCACACTTTGAAGTTTGGGTATATGTGCTTTTGTACATACGCACATGCTTAATCACACAGAGAGCTGAATGAGAGTTACAGCTTCTTATTAAAAGATGAAGAGACTACATGCAATCAAATGACTAACTCAACTTACCACAAATGCTGACCCAGTCTTGGCCACTGAATAACAATAGAAAAAAACAATGCTTGATATCACTAGGGCTATACATTATTTTTCAGTTTGGTATATTAGTGCTTGATGGTGGTGTGAGTCACAAAAAGCCAGAAGACAAACAAAATTTATCTTTCATGTTCCCAGAGAAATTCATTTATGGTGAAGTGAAATCAGCATGCAGATATGTGTTTCTCCCAAACATCAGGAGCATTAAAACAAATGTTTAATTATGGATACGGTGTGAAATACACTGCTTTCTAATTTTGCATTTTTAATCTTTTGTGTAGCCTCCCCCCCCCCCCCAAAAAAAAAAACAAACAAAAAACCCAAAACAGGATAAATTGCATAATTCAGGACTATTTACTAATTGTATAAAATTTCACTCCCAGATTAGTGAAGTGCAAAGTCCTTGTCCCTGAATGGTTTCTCTTTTTTGACAGCAGCATACTTTGCTTCTTTCGTGCTAAAAGAAAAAGAAATTTATTTCACCACCTCCGTTGCTTTCTGCAGTCTGACAGTATGTCAAATTATTCTGGAAAACACATAGATGCCAGCTAATAAAGTGGCCGCTATTCCAAGTGCCACAAAGGGGCACGATGGAATACGGCATCACCATTTGAACATATTTTTCCTCTGAAATGAACAAGCAGCATCTCAATATTGTAATCAACATGTGCGAGTAACTCGAGCTGTGTGGTGCCCAGCTTTACTGTGATCTGTCCCAGCAGGGATGTGTTCAGCTATAAACCACCCAAGAGAATAGCTTTGATACTGCTAGTCTTTACAGAGCCAGGTATTTCCCTGGTAGTATTCTCTTCTGACCATTTTTGTCAACTTACCTTATGTACTGCTGAACTAACAAATTGAACTCCCACGCACATGCTCCAGTCCCCTGATCATCTTCATAGCCCTCCTCTGGACTCTCTCCAGTAGTTTCTTGTCTTTCTTGAACCAGGGAGCCCAGACCTGGACACAGGACTCCAGGTGCAGCCTCACCAGGGCACAGTAGAGGGGGAGGATAACCTCCCACAACCTGCTGGTCATGCTCTTTTTAATGCACCCCAGGATGCCATTGGCCTTCTTGGCCACAAGGGCACATTGCTGGCTCATGGTCAACTTGTTGTCCATCAGGACTCTGAGGTCCCTCTCTGCAGAGCTGCTTTCCAGCAGGTCAGTCCCTAACCTGTACTGGTGCATGGGGTTATTCTTCCCCAGAGCAGCATCTGCAGGGAGGGAAACGTCACGGTAGACGTGCCTGTGTGTTACTGATAGCCCAGAGCATGGCGCCGGGCGGCCTCACCATACATCTGTTCAGCTCATCCCTCCTTTGCTTGTGACGCTTCTGTGCCCCTCGCCAACTTCTCTGCCTAGCAAGACCTGCTTCCACAAAACTACGTTGGTAACAGGGATTATTTAGGCCTGTTTTCAGAAAACGTTGAACTACTGAAAATGCTGAGTGTTCTACTGACTGATATAAATGATGTAAATTTTTCTCTTTAGGAGGTATCCTCTCAAGTGATCTATAGAAACTATTTGCAGCTTCTGCTTCTACAGAAACAAAAAAACCCAACCTATCATCACCTCACCACTTACATCTTCTCAAGATTGACCTGTATTTCAGCAGTCTTTCAGATGGTTTATTTAACGTATTTCTATACTCTGATTAAACAACATATTAAAGAAGGAATCTAAATCAAGTAGGAGAGCTCAGAGATGAAGAATTGTATGTTGTTCCTACTCTTCTCTAGGAATCCACTTAAGGCCACTGTTTTGATTGGTTTAGGTTTGTGGTTTTTACCTATTTAAGGATGAGACTGGCATTTATTTCATAGAATCAGAGAAAAAAATTAGGCTTGAAGGGATCTCTGAAGGTCACCACGTCCAACCCTCTGCTGAAAGCATAGCCAGCTCTGAAGCTACACTGAGTTGCTGAGGATCTTGTCCAGTTGGGTTCTGGACACCCCAGGGGTTGTGGCTGCACAGCCTCCCTGGGTAAACCAGTGTCTGACCTCCTGCATGGTAAAGAAAAATTTAAAAAAATTCCTTATATTGACGTTTCTTCATAAAACCGTTTTTTAGTTCCTTGTAAGTCTTGCATTTATGCGCATAACATAATTCTTTGTCTGGTTACCTGAGCCCAACCTATCATTGGTCTAAGCTAATGTTTAGGGTCCTCTCCACCAGCCCAAACCACGTATGCCACCCTCATCCATCTGCACACGACTTCGTATATAAATGTCATCCTCATCGCTGTTTGAAGAGAGGAACTCTCCCTGATATGCAGATGGCTTGTCTCTCCTCCAGGTTGTTCTCTTTTTCTTGTCAGTACAGAAAGGAGTGAAGAGTTGGCAAGTCAGAAGCTGGGAACACAGAATTCCTAGACAAATTTTGTGCTGGAAACTACAATGTGTGATGAATTTCCAGAGATACTACAGAGGTAAATGAGGCTAAGAGGCAAGCCCGTCTTCCAGGACTGTGCTGTAGAGAGCTGCCACTACCTAAACACAATGTTTACTACGAATTTCTTATTGTCTGTGGTCCTGAGTGTGACAAAGTTGATTCACTATCAGCATAGATGTAGCCAAATCACAGTACCTGAGTAAGCAAGTTAATTAGCCTCAAAAGGGCTAATTAACCATGGCTGTGTTCAGACTTAACATGGTCTGAAATTCTGTGTGAAAGTCAAACTCCAGATTTTTAGTGTTGATTATGAAAGTTCCAAATAAATAATATACTTCCAGATTATATTCAGAAATCCTAACAGCTGTTTCACTGAGCATTTTGGTGTTCTAAGGTAGGTGCTGGAAAGGTAGTGAGACCACTTTTCCTTCATTTTTTCCCAACACCAGTGCACAAATGCAGCTGCCCCCTCCCACCACTAAGAAGCCAAGGACCTGGGGAGGCAGCCAGCTCCACCTTCCCGGAGTTGGAAACAAGCCTCACCTTGAGACAGCCACCTCTGCAAACTGAGCAGAGCAGTCAGTCATTTTGCCACATTTAAAGTAACAGCCAAAATTAAATTTGAAATAAGTAACATAAAAAGGGAGATGTTTTAGCTTCAGAATGGTAGTTTTTAAGCCTCATTTTTCCATTTTTGAATACTGATTTCAATTGCGTAACTAGAAGCTCTGCTTAGAGCAAGATACCCCGGCATTTTCACCAGTGCCAGCCAGGAAGCCTGTGTTCAGGTGCTGCCCGTTTCACCGCCCCCAGGCTGCTGCTCACCCACCAGCCAAGGCCAAGGGCAGAGGAGTGGTGGGAGAGCGTGTCCTCCTTTTTCCTGACAGGAGATCAAGTCAGGGGAAGACATGGATCACAATCAATAGATCACAGAATCATAGAATGGTTAGAGTTGGAAGGGACCTAAAGATCACGTAGTTCCAACCCCCCTGCCATGGGCAGAGACACCTCCCACTAGCCCTGGTTGCTCAGAGCCCCATCCAACCTGGCCTTCAACACCTCCAGGGACGGGGCCTCCACAGCTTCCCTGGGCAACCTGTTCCAGTGTCTCACCACCCTCATAGTAAAGAATTTCTTCCTAATATCTAATTTAAATCTGCCCTCTTTCAGTTCAAAACGATTACCCCTCATCCTATCACTACATGCCCTTGTAAAAAGTCCCCTTTCTTGTAGGCCCCTTTCAGATACTGGAAGGCTGCTATAAGGTCTCCCTGGAGCCTTCCCTTCTGCAGGCTGGACAGGCCCAACTCTCTCAGCATGTCCTCATAGCAGAGGCGCTCTAACCCTCTGATCATCTTCGTGGCCCTCCTCTGGACCCGCTCCAACAGGTCCATGTCCTTCTTATGTCTTTCAACATTTATGAAACACCTTTTATTAATTGAACTCTTAAACTAAGGGACCCAAGCTGTTGTACCTAGGCAGAGCGCCCCCACCGCGCCCCTGCGGCACGGTTTCCCCTCACGCGTCTCGTCCCCCCGACCCCGCAGACGAGGGTCTCNGTGAGGGCTGGGCTGGGGGGGCGGAGGGGCCGCCTGCCCCACGGGAGCTCTGGGGCCGGGAGGCGGGGGGAAGGCGCACAGCGGGGAGGGGTGTGATTAGGCCAGATTAAAGTAACCGCCATAATAAATAACTTTTTGAGTGTCTCCTTATGGAACTGAGAGGTTGTTTGTCAAAATACTTTGTAAAGCTGCTCCTTACGTTTTGTCTGTTTTTTAAAAGATTCATGTCAAGACAGTTTGGGCTTGAGTTGTTTGAATATGGAAAGCAGCGATGGGAAGTTGGCAGGCACGCAGCTAATGAAAAAGTATTAAATAGCAATCTTACGTAACACAAAGTTTTCTGTGATGTTGTTAGAATCTTTGGCCACAGAATGGTAGATAGTGGCGAAGTCTTTGTACTTGAATACTGTGAAAAATTTTAGTGCTGGGCAGCCTCACTGCATGATAAAGGGAATTATCTGCCCTACTGTTTTTTCACTTTCCCTTTTAGAGAAGTGCCAAGTAGGCATAAAGTCTAAAAGCTCAGCGTTGAGAGCATATGATGGAAATAGAGATCAAGGACTCAGGAAGGAAGTCCATTTATTTGGGGGGGGGGGG
>VYXH01002848.1:1239033-1400900 GCA_013397275.1 Burhinus bistriatus | reverse complement strand
GGCAGGGTCTCAGCCCGCGGTGGGCCGCGGCCGCCGCCGAGCGAAGCGTTGCCGCCGCGCTCCGTGCAGGCAGGCTCCCCTGCGCTGCTTCCTCACGCTAGCGCCGGCCTGGGATCCCATCGGCTGGGCGTAAGGGCGACGAGACGGCAGCTCCAGCAAACGGCTCCTGAAAACATGCTCGCTGGCAGTAGCTTGCTTGGCTTCCCCCCCTCCCCCGCCAAGGTGTTTCTGTTTTTAATTCAGTCTGATGTTTATTTGCCACTGAAGCCTTGGCAGGACTTTATCTGATGGCTCAAGTCTGAGGTAACTGTCATGAGCAGACAAGCCAGATGAAAAGTAAATACTGAAAATGTTGGCTAGAGTCAGAAACGTCAAAACCAGGGAAGCAAAAACAAGATGGGAGGCTGACAGGGGCTAACGAGAGAAGCAAGTATAAAACCTCTAAGTAAAAAGCAAGTTAGCTCTGGACAGTGCGTGGGAAGGTAGGAGAGATTTGTTCCAGGTTTTTTTCTTTCTTCTGTTTACCATATTGAAGAAAATCAAAGAAAAGATCCCAAGAGATAATCCAAAGCAGGGTGTATTCTCCTGAAACCTTTCTCGGCAGATACTTGTTTAGCAAAATTCCAGCAATGGCAATTCCATAGCACCCTTAAGTAACCTGCTTCAGCACTTAATTACACTCAGTGTAAAGAAAGCTTTTCCTAATACATTGCACTGCTTCATATGTGCCTCTTTGCTGTAATTCTGTCTGTTTTCATGGAATAATTTTGTTCTTTATTTATGTGGCTCTTCTGAAGCTTTGAAGCTCTATATCTGGTTTCTTAAAACATCAAGGCAACTTGTTTTGTTTCATATTTCTCTCTTGCTGATGACTCAGTTCCAAAATCCATTTTTATTTCCCAAAATTATTTCAGTAACGTACATTCATTATGAAACTATTTGGCTTGCATTTTTTAAAGCAGCTCATTGATATGAATATACTGCTATGAACCAGAGGCAGCTGTCTGTGAACCACATTGATAAAATTAATATGGTAAAAATTATCCTTTAAGAATTGACCTTGGCTGTTACACAGTCTACAGTTGCTTACATTTTCCCCTAGTGATTTTCCTGATATTAGTTATAAATTCAGGGCTGGGTAAATGGTTTGGCAAAATATTCAAAGCTTCACAACTTGGCAGAGGGTGAGCACCAAAACCAGATGTTCATCCCTATGTTTCAAAGAAGTAGCAAATACACTTACTGCACAACAAGCAAAAGCAACAGAAATCAAATTCTTTTCACTGTACTGTGGATACAAAAAAAATAAAGTATGAGGTGGGAGAGGACATGTTTTCTTTTCCCCAATGACAAAGTGAAATTTTTAGAATTTCTTTTTTTTTTTTTTTTTCTAAAAAGCAGAGCAACTACACTCGCTTTGGCATTACATGAGAAAAAAGAGAGAATGCTGGTTCTGTTCCCTGCAGTTGGCTCACAAAAGCAAAACAGAAGATATGCATGGAAAAATTCTAAATATCCTACTTTCTGACAGACATGGAAATACCTGGAAATTGTTTATGGTGAAGATGGAAGTCATAGTTTCAGATAGGGAGAGGAGTGCGTCATGACCTTAGATGTACAATAAGTGGCTTTGATGCTTCTGCTTTAAAGGAAAGGACCTAAACCACTGCCAACTTAAGCAGAAATTAGAGGACTTTCCACATCAGTTCAAACAAGGAACGAATATGCTGCTATCTCCTACAGGCTGCTGCTGCTTGCAGGTCAGGCACAGAGAGGAAATATCCATTTTGTCTTATCCTCCAGGCTTTGCAATGACTTTGTAAGTAATGCTTGTAACCACTTGCTACTTAAAATTTTCAGCACGTAAGCCTCCGGGCTGTGTATTATTTCTGCTTCTTGTTATTGTCGGTACTAATCCTGCTGTATTGCTAAGGGACTGCATCACAGCTAAGGGCTCTGCTGTATTAAGCACTGTGTCAATACTGCTCAAAAGCTTCACAACCCTCAGCTTTCCAAACGCAGTGGTAAATCTTTGAGTAATGTTTTCAGTGATGCCAAAGTGACTTGGGCCCCTAAGCCAGAATTGGCTTAGAGATATACATTTGTATTGACAAAAGCAATTATGCCTTGCTTCACTCAGCCTCACTCAGTGTCTTCTACATGCCAAAGGGCAAGAGACAAGGGGACATCAATGCAAAACTTTCAGTTCCTCCTTATTTTACTGCTATTGAGTTACCTTGCATGCATAGTGGTAGTCAAGCTGCAAGAGTAACATTAGAAATACACATGCATCCATCTCTCCGACACAGAAATGTTTAATTCTCTGTGACATTAACAGTGAGAGGAGCAAATGTTTTGGGACAATGACTTCTGGCTTCCCCTCTCTTAATTCCCGGTGCCTAAGTAATTTATTTACAGAGCAAATCTCCCAAAGCTGACAGATTCTGATCGCACTAAGCTGATGAAATGTATGCACTTTCCTGCCAACTAAGGAGATGTTTCTCAGACAATCCAGCCAAATGGCAGGACAGTCTCTCTCAGGAAATGTTTCCCAAAGGCATGCCGGCTGATTTGGTGCAGAAACTTGCAGGAGCTCCAGGTGGCGGCTGAGATAAGGCAAACCGGCTCCGTGGCTGCCGCACTGTGAGTTGATGGCCCCACAGAGCCAGTGGCTGTGGCAGCCCCAGGGCCAACGTGGAGAGGTTCAGCTGGGTGTTGGGGGATGCTGAGACTCCCTGCTCCCAGCAGCCGGAGAAAGGGCTCAGCTCCACTGTCTTCAAATGTCTCCTCCCAGGCCATGCCATGGTGTCTGAAGTCCCTGCAATGTGCTCCTTTCCACTAGGAAAGCAAGGCGCAGGGGGATTTTTAGCAAAGGTGCAACAAGTGGGCTTCTGACACTGTCTTGAGCTATTTTCTGAGAGTAACTGAATCTGTTTTCCTTCACAGCTGCACATACTTCGGTGTAAGTTTATGTGCGAACACTCACTTAAGAGTAAGAATTTCCTATCTTGACTTAATTAAAGTTACTTAAAAAAAATAAATCTCCTTAAATTAAGTCAAGCCTCTTAATTTTGTCCTCACGTAGCTTTGTACCAAATTGCTGGAAGTATGAATTAGACCAGATGTAGTCAGTTCAGTTCCAGGCTATGTGCTGACGAAATGCTCCTGTGAACTGATCATCTGAGGATTTTGCAATATATTTCTTGTCAGCAGTCGCAACAAAGCACTTCAAGGCCTAAGCTGCAACAGCATGGTTGGACGACAGAATCCATAAACAGCTCGCTGTGGCCTGTGATTAAAATAGAAAATGGCTTATTTAAGTTTAGGCACAAATCCCATCACAGAACTTGGCCCAAATCCACATGAGGTTAGGGAGAATTCACAGTTTGAGCAGAGGTCATGGCAATGCTTGGTTTCTTGCCATAATAGTTCATCAGAAAATGATTATAAAAGTCAAATTGGTGATGCTTACAAAGTGCCTGTAAGGACACATCAAGTAAGGTATTGTGCTTTCTCTGCTAGCTACTTCTGTACACAGAGCTATCATTTCTCAGCCCATTGACTGGTCATTCTTTTACACAGAAACAAAGACAATCCAACTCTTCATCAAAAAACATAGTGTCCCATACATAGGCCTCCCTAAAGACAGCAAAAGTCCTGAAGAAATGCTGCAAGTAATACTTACTAAACTACCAGAAGGAGTTTTTCTCTGGTGGGCCTCAAAGGAAAGAGAGAGAAGGCTGAGGGGCCAGCTTCCTCAGGCCAGAATTTAAAAATCATCATACTTGTCACATACGTCTACATATGCATTTACAGTAGCAGATATTCCCGTGTTTGCTCCTGGAACACCATGTGAACAGATATGTGATTTGTCCCTATAAATTCGGCCCTTACAAATTGCAATTGTGAGTGCACACGGAAATGCAAACCATTTTGAGATGTCTGCTCATTAGGGTATCTGGGAGAAAAGAAGCAAGCAAATAAGCTAAATATTCATCTCTGATGAGGGAATCACTCTTAAGTCTATGTACTGATAAGTGTAATCAGCAGTAATATACAATGAAGGTACAGTGAAGCCAGGAAAATGGAACCCCCCCACTTTAACCCCTATGAAAATATAAATAATTTATTGTCATGATTAATATGGAGGTTTCTTTGGCTGATGTCTTCAACTGCAGAGTTATAATACTTACAGAAGAACACATGCCATCTTATAAATATTCTATAATTGAGCAAAGCACCAGGATCTGGAAGCAGAGAACTTCATCTCGCTGTATCGTTCTCCCTCCTTTGCTGTTTGTGAATTTTTGAATTAAACTCAAACTACCTGACCTGCTTGAGGTTAAAGTCACCTTGGCAGTTATAGTAAAGAAGACCTCTCAAAATCAAATGGAAATGTCCCTGTTCCAAGAGGAATGAATAGGAGGCTGAATGGTGCCCGCACTGCCTGCGGTGGGTGCTTCCCTGCTTCTCCCAGCTGGCTCTGCGAACAACCTCCTTCCCTTCATCCGGCAAGTCCACTGCTCTTTACCCTAGCTTCACCCCCCCATGGCAAAGTCTTTGTCATCTCCACTCTCCTTCAAAAAAGTCCAAAGTTATTCCAAGTTCAGGGAAGCAATGCCAGTTTGCAAGAAGACAGGAGGCAGGGAGGATGGCTGGAGAGAAGCAACAGAAAGAAGGGAAAATTCCTAGAATTTGGGAAGGGTGTTGTTTGGTGTTGGGGAACAGGGGAGAAGTCTAGTAGGCAATGGCCCTAAATACTTGTTGCAAGGGCATATGGCAAGAATGCACTTCTTGGAGGGGTAAAGCTTTCCTTTAATTAGAGCTGTCCGCTGCTGTACGTTCACACTGTGTATGGATGAGCAACCCCTGGGCGAGGAGTGTCCTCTTGCTGGGGGTCCAATGCAAGAATTGGCAGGGTACAGGGCTACATTGATACAGCCCATAAACACTGTGGAAATGGGCCCCATGCAAAGGCTCAATTTTGTGAGTCAGTTGCTTTTTTCAGTCTTCTTTTCAGAAAAGTTTCCAGATTTCATCAGTGTCTGAGGCAATTTGTGAAGTCCTGACACCAGACCCCTAAATGTCTTTAGAACATCCTGCTCTTTCCTTGAGCTCTTGTGTGTGGAGCTGCCACAAGCATTTTTCAGCTTTCTGCAGAAACAACTAACAGCTTCTGCAACAAGCCTAAAACCCTTTGCCAAGTCCCTATGAGATGAATTTACTCCCTTGGTCCGTAACACTTACTTCGTGACATTCTTTTTTTTTTTATATATTTCTTTAATTATTAAAATATGCCAATCTTGGCCTCTTAATATCTGTGCAGAAGCTGCAACAAAACTCACATATAAAGTACCGTCTGAAATAATTATTATGGACTATTTTAAAGTGACTAAACATTAAGAAATTATCAATGGCAATTTTTCTGGGCTTCCTTTTAGCTGTTTGAGGAAAAGTTATCCCAGTCCTCTTACAGAAGAAACTGGTTGTCTGTTGTTTGGCAGCACTTAGAGAAAAGTGCTAGCTGAAAATCATATATTTCTTTTCATTTAAAAACCTGTCTTTTGGAAGATGTCATTAGATGATAGTTTCTTCTCAGATTATCTGCATGCCCTTTTTCTGTCGTAACTAATCTGTCTCAGCTCCTTTTCTCATAATTTCTTGGCTCTCCCTTATGATCCATGCCTCCTCTCAAACACAAAAGGATTTTTCTTTCTCACCTTTCCCTACCATCCTCCAGTTAGCTAAATCATATAGCAACCTCTTGGGATTAAACTAGTCACCAAATTTACAAGCTGGGAGGCCTAAGGTGCTTTTTTCATTGCAATATTGCAATTTTCAGGGAGCTGAAAAGGAATCCTCAGTGTCACCCAAAGGTTTGAAATTCTGGAAATAGGAATATCCCTCTGCTTTAGACATCTCCGACACCCTGCCTTCCTAATTCACCTATTAAAGGTGCCATTACCTCACACTTGTACAGACCAGTGAGTGGCACCTCAAACCTCTCCACTATCACATCTTTGAGTTGAAAATCAGGAGAAAACAAAATTATTTGTCCAACTATATTTCACTTCAGTTCATGGGTTGAGATTTTAGGAGGAAGCTCTGCTCCCCATTTTCATCTGCTCATAGAGAAAAAAAAATAGAAGTGCCACCGACAGTATAATCAGTTAGGTTGCCTGCAGGAACTGCTCCCTTGCAGATGTTCTTTTTAAATGGTTGCAAGACTTCAGCACTGGAGATATCACAGCCTTGGGGTTCCTTTTGAGCATCAGTTTATTCTAGAATATGCCTACCAAAAAGGAGCCGGGCAAGGGAAACACTTTCCTTTACCTTCTTGCTGTGGAGGAGAATCATTCCCTTTCCAGAGTCCTCATAGATGCTCTTCCTGCACACCATTACTTTCTCTCCCCATGGCCGCTTTCTCTTCCTCCCCTTAAGGGTTGCAAGGCCGTTGCATGCTTTCTGAGTGGCCATTAATGATATTAGCAGTAGGATCACTTGGGAGGAGATGGTAGAAATGGTGTGGAACAGGGTGGAGTGGGATCTGTTGTCTCTCTTCCTGGCACTGGAAAAAAAGGAGTGGCAACAGGGAGGTGTTCTCGATGGGAGATTTCAGAAACATACATATTTTGCTCCTATTTAATTCTGAAAATGGAAGCCAGTTGGAGGACATGGAAAGAAAGAGAATGAGGTGTATAATATTTGAAATCTTTGTATTTCCTTAAAGCACTTAAAATATGTTCTCATTAAGGTAGAACTTTCCAAATCTGATACTGATTTTTGAACTTGCAAGTCTGTGCCTCAATATCTATATGACGCATGTAATAACTACCATTAGTTTTGAACTTTAGGTAGCCATTTTTCATGCTTTTATCTCAAATATGAAGTCATTTAATTTGGGTTTTTGTTTTTTTTGTTTTTTTTTTTTTTTTTCTTAAGGGCCTGAGTTTGTTGAATTGTAAAGAATATGTGAGAATTTAATTTTTATAATATAACCATTTTTAGTGCTTATTACTGAAAGCTCGAAAGTTGAAACAAAGACATGAATGTCAGAAAGCAAAATTTTCAATAACAATTTTTAATATTGTTGCTGGTGATGCTGGGACAATAAATGGGAAACCAGGTTTCAAACCAGGCCTTTAAATGCTCATCTATTCCAAAAAGTCTGTGGGTGGTTCGGTGTTATCCTGTATATAGTGTCCTTTAACAGTGAAATTTGTTCATTCAAAAGATGGAAGGCTATTTCTGACGGCAATCACCTGAAACCGGGCCTGACAGCCAAGAGAAATCACAGCGCTTCTTTCCAGCAGGGACGTTCTGGAGCAGATCTGCATCTGCCCGAGAGAGCTGCAATATCAAAAAGGCACAGGAGGTGGCACCAACCTCCCAGCAGTGACCCCGGGAGGCAGAGCCAGGCGCAGGCTGACTCTGGGGGACATTGGTTTGCTTCCTCTGAATTTACACCTCCAATTCCTCCAAAATACCGCGAGCCAAAAGGTGCTGGGGGAGCAGTGAGATCAGAGAGGAGGATGTTCGCTATGCTGAATGCAGACCAAGCTGAGGAAAACAATCAGTGCTGATGGTGTTGGGAACACATTTCGCTGCCTCTCAGGAGACGTGCAGCACTGAAAGCTGAAGCAGCCAAGGGCTGTATCACAGGCACCTACGATATTGAGGGTAGTTTTGGGAAACGACTGGACTCTGGGGAACTCCTTGCTATGACTGGTTAGAAGGTCAGCAATTTTTTGCTTGCCAAGGGTGGTATAAAACCTTATGCAGATCATGTTGTGAAGCTCTTGCTCAGGCAATGTGTAAAGTGTTTGGTTAATGTAAAACACATATTTATAGTGACTTTTTAAAGCATACTATAATTTAATAGTTAATAGCCTGGTTAGTGATGACATGAATGAGTGGATGATAGCACACAAATATTAGCAAGAATATTATAATAGCTGTGGAGGAATGATGAGGACCCTGAGTTTCTATAACATAAAGTTTTATTTTGAGGGAAGGGGTATTTTTTTTTCTTTTTTTTTTTCCTTCTTTACAGAAAGTACAGAATTCAAAATGGAAAATCTAAGATTAATTCTAAAGCTGCTAGCTTACAAGTGAGAGGTGAAAAAGTGACAGCCTTCGTACTATTCCACATGGCAACCAGCAGTATTTTCCATTCCTGTTTTTCTTTTCAAATGTTTCTTTCTGGTGCTGCTGAACTTCTTGCCCTCTTGAATGCTTTGCTTTCTGATACAAGAAGCACTGCAAGCTCATCCTTCTTGAAAGGGGCTATTTATTCAGTGAAGTTTTTGTCAGACCACTTATGTAACTTCAAAACCAATTCCCAGTGCTTTCCTTTTGGTGCCTCTTTGTGAGAAGCGTCTGGATTCTTGGACTGAACAGATATTATATAAATGCAGTACACTGTGCTGCTGTATCAACATCAATCGCTGCAGTTGGATCACCAATGCCGTACAGCTGCAGAAAGGAAATGGTCTTGACAAATAAGATACGTACGATTTTTCCAGTACAGTATTTAGAAAGAGCTGCCACGTGAAATCCCCGTTAGGCAGCAGCACTACAAAGATAAAGATGAGCTACATAAAGTGCCACAGCAGCAAATGTGAATCTCTCACTTTCTTACTGAATTCTTGCTTACTGCAATCATCACCATGCCTAAGTGAAGAACAGCAAAATGTATTGGATTATCAGGCATAGGCAAGCTGATGACTAACAGAGAAAAGCAACTTTACTCCAAGGCACAGATGGGAAGCACATACTGTCCTGAATTTGTCTGCTTTTCCTTTAGAGAATGACAAGTATTTAGCATTATATGTCCCCTGGGTTTCAGTATTGAACCATGAAAGTTAGCTGCATATAACATTTCAAAGCAATCGTACTGTTAGCACAATTGATTAAACCATCCTACACTATGAAAAGAAGTTAAAAACAATAGATTCAGGGCCAGTTTTTCTCCTTGGCATAGACCTGTTCAGAAGGCTTCGAGTAGGTCAATTTACAGGCATAATCTAGGAGAGAGCTGAAGTGGTGACACAAACTGTGTTGTTGAGTGAGTAAATTATACTCCATTGCCAAATTATTTTTGCTTTTCTCTGTTTCTTTTCATTGTACTAAGCAGTGGGGTTTGCATTATTTGTACAAACTACCAGGCAGACTTTGCAATACAGAAGTCCTGACACTACTCAAACATGCAGTCATATGCTCAGATCATTCCATGCTCTTTCCACTAAAGATGATGGCACCCAGCTCTGTCAAATAAGCCATGCATGGCCCATTGCTAGCAAAAATACTCTTTTTCCATTAATGGATCCTGACAGGACGGAAGAGAAGAACCAGCCCACAATCTACTGTCTTGAAGTTGCCACTGACAAAACATTTAACCTAAATATTTTCAGGCATTTGATGAGGATCCAGTATCAGATGGATTGGAAAAGGAACAGAAATGACAGGAAGATTGTGAAGATTTTTGGGAGAGACCTGAAAAATGAAAATGTCTTTTCCAGATCTTTCCAACATTCCTCAAGTTGGCCAAAAAAGGGAAGGCATTTTGCATCTAAAGACTATTTTAGTAGAGAATCCAGAAAGTGCTACTGGGGGAAAAAACTTACCTTTGAAAACATCTTGGCTATCAAAGGAAAGAATTAGACTGTCACTTGTACTATTAAATTATTTGAAATATGAAGGATACTATTGAAAGGGGTACTGGAGATGATGGATTATACCTATTTGCTACACAGTGGTGAAATAGACGCATAGTAGTATGGTTTCTAGTGTGCCTCTTTTTTATTTCTAGTGATTTATTGGCAGAAGGCCTGTAAAAATAATGAAAATCAAACAAAGCAAGCAGTTAGTTAAAAAATGATAGCATTAATACTCCTAATCTCTTCAAAAGCCGTATTTTTATTTTAAATAATATTAGTCGCTTTTTAAATAGGGTATTGTATGCTTTGTCTGAGGTCAGAGCAGGTACATGGTGTTTGCATAACTCACAGGGTACAAAGCTCTCTCTGCTATTTCTGGATGCTCAGAACACCATTGAACCAAGACCGCATACTTATAATGCACGTTTTCGTCTTGAAGCTCATGTATATCTCTGATTATAATTCCTACAAATTACTTGAATGCCTCCATGCTGTTTAAAGTCATGTGTCAAAGTCAAGTCTTTTTAAAGAACTGATTTGCAGAAAATGAAAATACACTATGCCTTTTAATCTTAAATCTCACCCTCTCAGCAGAAGAAAAGGATCTGAGTAGAAGAATACAACCTGCTCTTATGAAAACCAGTGGAAAATGTATAAGAGGAAAAAAATACATCAACTGCTAATATTGGCAATCTCAAGTCCTTTGGCACTCTAATAATGAGAATTAAGAGAATGTGTGTTCTGCTGATGAGATAGCTCCACTGATGGAGAAGGAACAGCCTGAAAAACATATGAAAATTTAGGGGGTACAGTCTAAAAATAATTTACCAGAAAAAACAAGTTTTGAAAAGCCCCATTTCAAAAGTCTGTTTTTACAATGAAGCATGCAAAATTACTCATCAAGTGGTTAATCACAGTCTTCTGTAGTTTCTTGGCTGCTTGCTAATATGAGTATTACGATCCAGACTGATTTAGTTGGCTCAGGTCTTCCCTTGATGGCTTAAATGATTTACTATCCATCCTTCTGAGGCTCCAGGAACACTTGTTCTAGGCTTTAGGACATGCCTGCTCTGAAGAAGGCTTTTGTTTGTTTGTTTTTTGGCTTTTTTATCCTTTGGATCAAACTGCTGACAAAAGCACATGTGTAGGTTGTGATGTGCCATTTAGTCCAGGTAAAATACTACAAGTGTACTAAGGCTTGGTGAGGACTGAATATCCTCTTGCCTCAGCGAAGTTGAGACTAACGAGACTGAGTGAGTTTATCTACTTTTACAACAGATAGTAGGTCTGTGACAGCTGAGCTAGGGACAGCATGAATTTAGTTGGGCTCATACCATATTTTGTGAGGAATAAATGCAACATGTGTAAGATCAGAAGCAACTCCATTGTCTTCTTGATCTCTTTAGCCATCCTTTGGTAAGTATGTTTAAGATTTTGGAGTTCAAGAGACTTGAACTCAATCTATCAGGTTAAAGTTGAAGCAGTCCCTAGTCTGTGCCTGCCTTTCCCTGACTGGAGAACCTCCTGGTTTGCTCCAGACCACCCTGCCAACATCTGCGCACTGTGAACCATCCGGCAGCTGGGGCTCAGATGACCGTATACCAGAGAGGGGACTCCACTGCACACCAGGGAGGGATTTCTGCACTTCCACTCTAGGCTTAGGGTGCAGCGCCTTTGTTTTCAGCTCTCTTCTTCCCCTCAGGCATGCAGGAACTGTGAGGAACAGAGGGAGCAGGCAGCTTTCTTTAATTGAACCATTGTTTTGTATTAACAATAGCAGCATAATAACACCTAAGAGAAAAGGATTTTAAGTAGCAGAGGTTTTTATCGCGTATGTGTGTACCTGCCATCCTGATCTCAAGCAGACTTTAGTTTCCTAAAGACTCTGGGCTGTTCCCCTGCTCTGAACTGCCCTACTCTTCTGGCTCTGCATGCCTGCCTTGCTTTTAACAGTCTCTCAGCTGCTTATGGCATATATCCTTTTAATTTGCTGTGTTAATCAATTTGCTGATCTCTTTCCATTGTGTTCACAAAAACCCCTATTCCAGTGAGTTCAGCAGTGGTTTAAAGATGAAACATCTAAGTGAATACCCTTTCTATCAATGGTGTTAGATTTGCAGTCTTCAGCCGCTGTTATATGTCCTACTTATTTTTCCAGTGTGCTGTTAAACTACATCAATAGGTTTATACAGAAATACACCAGTAACAAGCACAGAGTCATACGCTATTCAGAAAATAACAGAGGGCAGCTGTGATAGAGGAAGAGTTGGTAATCGCAGAATCATAGAATGGTTTAGGTCGGAAGGGACCTTAAAGATCATCTAGTTCCAACCCCCTTGCCATGGGTAGGGACACCTCCCACTGCAGACCTGGTTGCTCAAAGCCTCATCCAGCCTGGCCTTGGACACTTCCAGGGATGGGACCTCCACAGCTTCCCTGGGCAACCTGTTCCAGTGCCTCACCACCTTCAGAGTGAGAAATTTCTTCCTGATCTATTCTAAATCTACCCTCTTCCAGTTTGAAGCCATTACCCCTCGTCCTATCACTACATGCCCTTGTAAAAAGTCCCTCTCCAGCTTTCTTGTAGGCCCCCTTCAGATACTGGAAAGCTGCTACAAGGTTTCCCTGGAGTTTCTTCTTCTGCAGGCTGAACAACCCCAACTCTCTCAGCCTGTCCTTGTATGAGAGGTGTTCTAACCCTCTGATCATCTCTGTAGCTCTCCTCTGGACCCACTTCAACAGGTCTATGTCCTTCTTATGTTGGGGGCTCCAGAGCTGGACACAGTATTCCAGGTGGGGTCTCACGAGAGCGGAGCAGAAGGGCAGAATCACCTTCCTCGACCTGCTGGCCACACTTCTTTTGATACAGCCCAGGATGCTGTTGGCCTTCTGGGCTGCAAGACCACATTGCCGGCTCATGTTGAGCTTCTCATCCACCAACACCCCCAAGTCCCTCTCCTCGGGGCTGCTCTCGATCTATTCTCCAATGGAGAATGCTAACCTTGAAATTGCTGGATCATTCTCCTTGTCATTCTTTAACTTGAGAAATGAAATAACAAGAAGACAACTACTTTGGGCTGAATTTTCATAGTTAAGACTTTTCTGTTAAATGCGAGTTTTGACTTAGGAGTCCAATCCCAGCTCTTTTTATTTTATTAGAGAGATATAGTAACTGAATGTTGAAATAGAAGCAAGCAGGTGAAACGATTGGTAGCTCTCCTGGATTTGTAAGTGTAATGTTGGATTTTCTACTCCAGAGTCTGCTTTCCTGACTAATATGATTGTATAGACTTATCGAAATAATCCTTTACTCTGTACTATTTGAGTACATCCACTGTTTTGTCTGCTTTTTCTCTTCTGTTTTTCATGTATTAGGGATGCTCAAAATGATGTAGTCAGAAAAGATAACCTATTTTTGTGTGTAACATAGGAGTGCCAAAGGTTGTAACAGTTGTTCTGTTTGCATGCACTAATGTTTGCAAAACATGGCATAAAGTTTTTGCTGATCACTGTAATACATTTTGCATACACATTGTTTGATACCAGCAAGGGAATACTTCCTTTGTAACCAAGAAACCTTACATGCACTTTGTAAGTAGCCCTTTCAATAGGCAGAATTAATCCAAGTGACTATGTGACTGGAAAATCTCTAGAGAACAAGCTTAGGAAATAGCATGGGTGATTTGATAGATTGTGTTCTACCATCAGAGCAGACTGAATGAGCATCCCAGACTTATACTGAGAAACTCTGTTCTGAGGAAGGCACTCACCGTATTTTAGATAAGACAGAAAACTGAGACCCTCGCTGCTTGTGGTCATCAGAGAGCTTAAACTACTTTTGTAGTGTCAACACCAATACTGTGGCCAAAAGCCATCAATGTCATTGCTTTCCACGTACCCAAATCCCCCATCTGTTTCAGTGGTATATGATACCCTTCTCTACTTCCGCCTAAGCTTGTGTTCAAAATCCTTCATTGTTAAGCACCTACCTCTCTCCCTCTTGGGGTGGGAGTCCCTAACTCTTGGGGCTACTGTATAACATTTAATATTTCGTCCTTCAACATCCTCTGAAGGAAGGAGAAGGCCGGAAGGGGTAAGTGAATGCGTGTGTATTTTAAAGCTTGCTCTATGACTCCAGAGCTGAACATCTCTCACGGCTGGCAGCATGTTAAACCTTGAGCAGAACTTTACAGGAGACTCAGCTGTGATGCAAGTGAATTTTCTGAAACTGACATTTTTCCTCCCCTTCCCTCAGAGGATAAAATAGGTCAGTTCTAGATATGAGTGTGAGTTTTGTGGTTTGGTCTTTTTCCACGGGAATATAGGACTAATAAAAGAAGGCGATTCCTAGGTCACAGAATCCAGTCCCATGGTGTCACCAGCAACCGCATCACGTTGTCTATAAATTGATTTTCAAAATAAGTTTTGTTTCTTGTTCGTACCTCTACAGCAAAGCCCCTCCTAACCTTAGACTGGCTTTCCAGTCCTTTTGGAGTTTATTCTTCCAAAGTCACTATCACCACTATGGAAACAAAGAGAAAGAGTGGGACAGGAAGCTGGTAGCTGTTTTTTTTTTTTTTTCTTACTGGATGTGAGAGGGCTGAAAGCAATGTGCTAGTTCAGTGGCCTTTGGCAGAGTGCTGCCAGCTTTCTTGGCCCTATTTAAAATTATGGTAACTTTTTATATTTTTCATGAAGAGAAGATTGGATGCTTGTGGGTATTTTCCCATTGAATGCATTGAGTTCTGTGTATTTCAACCATATCTTAATGAACTTAATGAAATGGACGCTGTCCTCCAGGGGAACATAATCCCACAGAAAGCTCTTCCAAGCACCTAGCAATTAGTGAAGTTTTAGCTAGCAGGTAACTGATATTCAGGGGAAACGAGTAGATAGGGCTGCTATTTATTTCTTATTCCCCTTTTAGTCTCCAATTCTTTTGCCCTTTCCAGTTATTTCTTTATTTCTAATGGAAATAAGCATGGAGTAGCTTTCTTTGCAAGACATCTTAGCAGCAATTACTTGGTTGGAAACTTAGATGGATACTTAGGAACCTTGCTTAAGTGGAATCCATGGTGGAAGACATCCAGGAAAATCTATTGGCAGCTCAGAGTGTACTGAGTAGTGTTAGAAGATTTAAGTCTCTCCAGAGATGCTTAAATCTCAACTAGATTCAGCAACTGCAGCATCTGCTGCAGCTCTTACTAAAAAATAAAATAAAAAATAAAATAAAATAAGATAAAAGTAAAATAAATGTAAGATACTTACAAACCATGCTAAAGTGAAATATCAATACTTACGTGAAAGGTGGAACTGGCAGCATGGAATCCAGAAGAGGAACAAGAGATGTAACTGAAACTGTATCAGAAACAAATTTCACCAGTGTCAGTCATTAGGCAAAGATTTTCAAATAGCAGGTCCTTGTACAGGTGCACGGAGTACTGGCAACAGAACAAGAAAAGTTCAACGGTGACTCAGTTTCACTGGGAGGGAAAGTTATTGATACACGGAACAGTTATGCTTCAGGACTGTCATCCACATTTTTGTGCATCTGGAACGTATTTTTCTTGGAGCACAAGTAGACGTGAATCCTCATTTGAAGCCTGAAGAAGTCAACCGAAGTCTTTAAATTGACTTCGGTGGGTTTTTCACCAAGGCTTTGACTGGCACATCATTTCAGCAGAAGTCTTAAATGAGCATCAGATTAATTCTTTTGGCTTGCACTGTTGTGCACACCTTTTCTAGCATTTTGGATGGGGAAGCAGCAAAATCTTTTTGAAAATATTTTGCTTTCCTGCAACGCATGTGAGGCAAATGCGTTGTTAGTGACAAAGTCAACAATGCCAGGGCCTCATAGACAGCAAGAAATGATAGAACCCTGGAGGGTTGTGGCTCTACTAGAGCTAACCCATGCATTTAATTTAAACCTGGATCATTTGCTAATCTGGAGCCAGAGTGCCCAGTGCCAGGGATTAGAAAACCCTCAATGCCCAGTCATCAGGAAGGTGCCACAGGGACTTAAAATACCAATTTCAGGAGCTCAGAGGTTTCATGGTATTACCTGCTATAGTTTTACCTCATTCAGCAGTGCTTAAGTTTCTTTTGGGCTTTCCATGAGTAGGCACTGACCCAGTATTTGGCCTTTAATGAAGAACAGAAGCATTAAATGCTCTAAAGTTTTCCAATAAAGAAGCGAGCCATTACTGACATTCACTCATTTTATCCTAATAACATTGCATTTCCTGCCAATAGCTTAAAATATGCTGTTATTCTCCCTGAAAAGAAAAAGGTCTTAACTCTAAAATAAGACTCTGGAAATGATATAATATAAACATGTGCTGACATTAATTACTGTAATATTTATCTATAAAACAGATGGTAGTGCTTTCAAAAATGTGTGAGCAATGATCAGAATGAATTCATTAGGCATTTATACTGCTGTCATGTACTCGCATAGGTGTTGCCTTGGACCCTGTTATATGCTAAGAGGCTCTTTCTTTTTAAGTGAGGTTTTACCAAACAGATGGAAAACATTATTAACTACTGTTTTCCTTTCTTGTCAAAGATGTTTTGTCTAATCATCGCTATAATTACACATCCACATTGTAGTAAATCATGCTGTATAAACATTTAGAACAGAGTGGATTATTAGGGTGAAATGCAAAGTATTCCAGACATTAAAACAAAACAAATACGGACTGGACTCTGCTGAATAATAACAATTTTCAACATCAAGGACAGACAAAACATAATTTAATAGCTTTAGCTTTTCGTTCTTCCATTTATGTCCCATTATTCTATGTACAGTGTATCCTGGGTGCTTTCAAATGCCTCCCTCCCCTTTCTTTGTGTGAATATTTTAGAGAGGAGACATTTTCCTTTATACAGCAGCTCCCTTCAACATCTTGCTGCCACTGTTTTCTTCCTTCCATTTAATATATGACCACAAATGCATTCAGGAACAAAGCGGACAACAATGAAATCTAACGTGAGCCCTTCATTTCCTAAGATAGCCACAAAATTTCTATTCTTGTTGAAGTGTGTTTGATCAGGGTAACCGACTGTTTTGGGACTGGTTCCGCAATACTCAAATTTTCCACCTGCAGCTCCACATCTGTCAGGTTCAGAATCACAAAATATCAGCATGAACAACTGCATTTCTGTCAAGCTTGTGACTCCACTCAAAGGCTGCCAAAGCCCCACTTTGGGTCACAACCTCAGTTTGGGAATTGGGTGGTGGTTTGGCGCAGTTCACACCATGTGGCCAAGCAGTGAGTGCACTGGGGAGGCATTTGATTTAACATCTATGGTGTAGGTGCCTATATTTGTGCTGGTCATCCTTTAAAGTCAGTAGAAAGAAATAGGAGCTTTTATGGCACTGGATTAATTGACTGTACTGACAGGATGAATTCTGCTCTGGTGCCCAGATCTTTCTACTTCAAGGGTCTCTGAACTTCTAGGATTTAAAAGGTCCTGCTTGAAATTAATCTCTTCCTATTATCCCAAAGGCTTGTGAATATTGTCTTACAGTGTCAGAAAATGTCAGTTATTCTCCTTCTGTAGACATCATGAAAGATGTCTGTTCAATTGTTACAGGCAAAATTCAGATTCCATCAGTGTCTGGAAGAACATTTATTGCATCTTACATATGGTTCACACTTGGAAAACAACAAATACCTTAACACTGTGTACAATTTCAGGACAATTTTCACGTTTGTTTCTAAGAGTCAGGCTGCATCAACATTTTCCCCTTCTAACTTAGTTAAACGCTATTGCACCAGCTGTTTCTTGCAAGATCAAAAATTTATGATAGCTATAGGAGCTATGGCCAGACAATAAAATAAAAAAAAGGTTTCATTGGGTTTAGACCTTTTCTGCATACTTTGCATCCAAAATGGAACTATGCAGTGTCTTGCTATTCCTGAAAGACACTATGGCCAACTGCAGAACTAGCAGAATATCGGTGATACTGGGCAAATAAAGTTGGTTTGTAAGGGAGCTGAAATACTGAAAAAAAACCCCCAAAATCCCACAAGGACAGATATAAGTAGCTTCTATGAAAAACAAACTAACTATATTCAATGGCAGAAAAAATCTGTCTGTACTGAAATGATTCACCAAGCAATAATGGCTTGATCTCTTGATCTTCTGTGGTTCAATATCAAGATCTACTTAAAAGATAAAAATGCCGGAGTCTTTTTTTTTAAAAAAAAAGCCCAGGAAAGCCAGATTTAATTTTCATTATATTTCCAAAGAAATGAGTGTAAATTTTCTCCTTGTATCAATCCTGCTTTTATTCCTATTTAAAAATATAAAATTAAGCAGTACAAAGCAATGTTCTACTGCTGCAGATTAATATATTTCTATCTACAAACATTTACATAGTATGTTGGATGTTGATCATGGCTTAGATTTTATCAGTGACATTCTCTTTGCTGTAATTCCGTATGTTGCCTGAGGAAAACCAAGGGTACAGAGCTGGCTACTTCTACAAGCTGACTACAACGTCTGCAACAAATTGTGAGAGTTAGGGCTTGACTAGTGTCTGCTACAATATAAAAACTCATGCAAGTTGTTACTACATCAAAAAAGGTTGATCATCAGTAAATCTGTTATACCTTTCCACAGATGCATTTTTTTACAACTTCTACAGGGCATACCTCAAAAGCCTACCTTCTCAGCTCTCCTACGTGGGCAGCAGAGGGTTTACTCACGTTCTTTTTGCTGTGTTGAAATGACCTTGCAGTACTACGATGCCATTAGCTGGCAAGGCAGGAGGTGTTTAATGTTGCTCTTTCAAAGCACATTAAGGCCACCAGCAACTTTCCTGGCTCAGGAGATGCATTTCCAGCTGCTGCTTGGCCCTGCCAGTATTGCACAAGGACTGCCCCATATGTTCACCCTTTGTGCCCAATACTGCACTGAGGTGAGGTTGACCAGATGACAGCTCCCTACTTAAATGCTGGTGCACGGTTAGGATCAGTCTGTTTGTAGTGGCGTGCTCTTAGGGTCATATTAGAGCACACGCTAATCTTTCAGTAAACACTGTTAGGGACTGCCATGCCACCTACCTCTACCGACAGCAATGCAGAGGCCTGGCACATTGTGCCTTCTGGAAAAAGTGGATATTCAGGATGTCTTTGTGAAGAACCACTGAAGTCGTGAAAGCAAAAAGCTAAGGAATGCCACACCTGGTACACAAATCCGTGCCACATGAAGACTATCTCATGAAGGCTCTCTCATGCTATGAGAAGGCCAAGGACAAAACCAGACCTCTGGCTGCTTTGAAGCCACCTGTTTGTATTGGAACAGGCTGGACAATTCGCGGAGTTACCCTCATGCCACATAATATCAGCAAGCTATCAAAGCTATCAAGGGCACTGGACTGACAGATAACAGCTGGACCTCATTCTATACCAGAATGTCTTTGACACAAAGTCTATAGCAGAGGAAAAGAAATCAGCACTAACCCGTCAGCTGGCCACCCTGATGGGGAAGCCTCCTCTGGTAAGTACTGTTCTTGTGTCACACAGTGGAGCAGGATGGTCTGTAGACCCTTCTGGAGCACACATCTATTAACAGTTTTCCTGTTACTCTGGTAAAAGGGTGTCTATGCTGCTGCTGGACTTTTCTGTTTATAAGCTCCTGAGAGGTATGATAATGATATATGATGGTAAATACTATATTATATGACTGGTGTTTAGGGCTAAAACTCTTTCTTTGGGTGCTAGCTGGATGTTGCTGTTTTGGGCAGATCTGGGCCACTAAATAGCCTTTTCAATGTTGAAAGTGTATAAGGGAGGTATCACTCTAAAAACAGCGTTGTGAAAGTCCTGTCTGGCTTTTCCTTTCCATGGACCTCTCCTTCTTTCTTTCTGTCAGCTGTCGGCCAAAACAAACTCTTACTACCAAAATGTAGCTGGGGAGGTGGATCAGGAGTGGTTGTGGGGAAGGAGCTGTTTTAAGAGACCGCTGCTCTAAAAAAGCAAAAGTTCTCAATCATCCAGCCGCGTGTCTCTCTCTCAGTTTGCATTGGATGACACAAAATGGCACCAGCTTCAATAATATTACCTTATACTGAAGAAATATTGGGGATTGTGATAATGAGACATAATTTCAACTTGCTTGTTTAATAGCTGGACTAGTGTCCTGCTTCTTAACACAGGACAGGGAACTGAGTATAAAAACTTCATCCTGATCTCACAGCTGACCCAGCAAAAGCTTCCTCTGTGGCCCAAGTGACATAGGAAAGAAATTGGAGATACTGAGTTGGGTCCTAGGAATCATGAGGACACAAACAGCCTTGCCTGAAAACATGCTCTGACAGCACCTTCCTGCATTCATGGCACTTGCTTTACAGCCTGCAGAGAGTGTAGGTGCTGTGAGCAGCTCCTTCCCACCCAGGTTATGGAGTCTGGAGAACAGAGACTTCTGGGAACAGAACTTCCAATCCTACAAAAGGGCTTATGCTTTGGCATTTGACTTTCTGAATTACCAGAAGGATGGCACAAAGGAAAACCTGGGGTGAAAGTCAGAGCGCACACCTCAAGTTGGTTAGCTCCTTACTGTAGGAAGAAGAACCTGGCAAAGTTTCAGCTGGTAACCAGATTTATCTGAGCAGTGAGGGGGGCCCACCCAGTGGGTGCTGCAGAGGTGAGCTCTGCACCCACTGCTGCTGAGCTCCACACCTTCACTGTCATTAGGGAGCTCTGCAGGCAGCAACACTGCTGCTACCAGGTCAGCAGCAGAGCCCTTTGCTACCAGCCGAGGACCTCAAAAGCAGGATTGCAGAAAAGACAAGTGACCTAAAAATGATTCCCATACCAGTGTCTAGTGAATGTGCTCTTTCCTAGTATTATTGTTGCCATTTTCCTATTGTTAACACCATTGATGGGGTATGGGCTAGTACCACTGAAAAAAACACTATAAACCCAAAACCTGGTAGGTTTGCTCTATTGCAAAGCTTTTGGCAATCTGTCAAACATATAGCTAGAAACTGCCAGCTTGAATAGTGTTTTCCCCATGCTACCCAGTAAGAGATCAATAACAGTGCTAATCATGAAAGCAAGGAGAGATCAGAAGAGAGCAGTAAAACAAGGAAAATCGTGAGTTTCACTTGTCATTCCTGTTGATTCTGGATGGTTTCTGCTAGTAATTTTCATAATGCATCATGAATTTCCATAAGGCAGAGGGCCCAAGCACATGCATAAAGAACTTCTGGAATTTTTGCCCATAAGGTTGAATGCTTAATATCAAGAAAAATTTTGATCTCTGGAAATAGAGGCTGAGATTGCAGTAGGGGACAATTAGCCATCTGGACTCAGGTATTACAGGTTGTCTCCTAAGCCCCAGTGCAGTGCAGATAACTGTAACCTCCACACATGAGCAGACAGGCCCTCTGGCTGCCCCAGTAGCCGCTTTAGCGGCTGTTCAGTAACTCTTTAGCTTCAGTAAAATGACTCTAGGCTTCTGCCAGTGTGAAATGAGGCACAGGTCCTGGCAGCTGAGTTCAGAGGTTATCTATACTTACATTATGAGCATGCTGAGTCTGCGAGTCTAGCTTGATTTGCAGACAAAAGCAACAGAAGATGGGCTAAATTACACAGGATTAGACTCACATAGATGCATCTCAATATTTGCACCAGTGTGTCGTGATGCACAACAGAGCCATTGATTTTTCCCAGATGCCAGCCAGTGGGAGCACTGCAGGGACAGGACACAATCAGGGAGAAGAAAGGTCTCCTATTCCCCCTCAGCAGCCTCCTCCAACCTTCTGTGCTCAGCATGAAGTTGAGAGCAAAAGGTGAAAGGCTCTTCAATGTTTTTCGCTGGGAGGACACTTGTCAGGAGATGGGGCTCATGGGCTAATGCCAGGGCTGAGGAGGAAGCAAACAGGAAAGAAGCTTCCAGACAGCAATTATAAAACAATCGCAAAGAGCAGACTTTAGACAGATCAGTTTAGATCACAGGAAACAATTTATGAACCTATCATGTTCTGTTTTTCACCAGACTGAATGCTGAATACACAGAGAGTACATGGTCAGGTTTTTTCACTAACACATGTATACATACCGCTTGCTGTGATGGAAGGTGATGTGCCAAGCAGCCAGATTTCAGATGTGCAAAGGTACAGGGCAGAGAAAAAGAAAAAAGGATGAAAGGTTTACTGAGCTAGGACTAGGCACTCAGACTTGTAAAAGATAGGGTAGAAAAAGCCACATTATAATACTTTTGAAAAAAGGAAGTAGCATAGACTTTACAGAATTAGGAGGAAAAGCCCATATATTTTTAAAAATAGTTTGTATTGGATTTCATCTATAGGGAAACTAGAGGAACTATGGAAAGAGATCCATCCAGCTCTTAGAAGAATTATTATAGAATTTATATACAGACCTATGTCTGTATGTCTGTGCTTTTCTGTCATTATTCAGACACACGTGATTATAATATATCCAGGCCGATCAAAGATGTATTCTGTGGCATGATCAATATGCATGTTGAACCAGCTTTGGAATGAAAGTGCAAAGTCCAAAAGCTGTAGGAACACTAAATAAAACATTACCCTACCAGAAGATGGCAATTTTTACTTTACTTGTTATTCATTCTTCATTTTATCCCTCAAGAGTTCAAAAAGTTCAAGCAAAGTCTACACTTTAAATACTTTTTGAGTTCTGCTGTAGCAGAAAATAATCCAGGATCCATTATGGAGGCTTATTAGTTCAGAGTTTTTGAATTCTGGATGCCTGCTAAACATTAAATATTTAAATAGTCCATGTGAAATTCTTCTTCTGACATCTATTAGTAAAACAATAGTTAATGATCTAGTACACAGCAGTGAGAAGTATCTGTGTTCTTAGCAAGTCATCAGATTTTATCAGTCTTTGAAAAATTTTTATAAAAATGTTTCTTTCTTTCCTTCAACAAACTTGGATTGTATCAGTCTCCACATCACCACTCAAGAAAAATTAAACTAGACAACAAGCTTGGAGTTGTATATACCCCTGAAGTAATTTAAAAACAAAGGAAGATTATATCACCTGTGGCTATATGATCTGCTTGCTATGAATTCCCAGGACACTGCAATGAGCCCAGTAGTGTATGTGATGTCTAGAGAAGATGTCATCCACTGCCCAAAGCTGCTGGTTCCTGTTTCATGTACACAAGGGTATTATTAGGTGATATAATTTTGATGGTGTAATGTTTGCAATTTTGTATCCTGTTTCCATAGTTTTGGTGGGTGGAATTCCTAAGCTGAAATTACCTTTGCGTGGTTGAATTAATCTCTCCCATTAAAAGAGGCTGTTTTTATCACTTGTCTGCAGAATCTAAAATAGCAGTAGTCCAAGCAGATGGCTACACTTTGTCACAAGACAGAGACTCTGACTTACAGATTCTATTTATGAATCAAGAAAGATCTTGGTGGTAAGTAATTGCACAAATTTTCCCAGAAATAAAGCTAAACTAAAAATGGAAGAATATTGGTAGAGATAAAAAGTCCTTTTTTCTGCTTCATTTACATAATTAAGATGGAGAAGTGCAAGCTACTTAATAGTAGACTGCTGTGGAAATAAAGGTATTTTACTACTGACATAAAGGTTACCAATTTCCTGTAGTCTTCATAACCTGTGATGGTCTAAATTCATAGTGAGTGAGGACTGCAGGAATGGCTCAAGTGGACCTAAGGCTGTGCTGCCACTGAGAGTGGGGGACGCTCTCACCGCCTTTGGTTACGTGCTCCTGCCACTTCACCTGTGCCAGCTCTGCCCATGGAGTGCAGCCATGGGGGAGTGAGACCAACTTGCTGATCTGACAGAAACCTTCTTTCTGCAAGGTTTGTTTTCAGTCAGGAATTGGAGCTTTCCTGCTGCACGTGATCAGGTGGCAGTGGGAGTATGTAGCTGAGAGTGGGAATAAAGATAAAGTCCCTGTTTTGGGCAGCAGTATGGTCTCAGAGAGGCTTCTGCAGCCTGTGGAGTGCTCCCTGAGTGCCTGTGCTGTGGAGGATATATTAAGACTGTTGGGGCGGCTAATAAAGCCCCCCCTTAGCTTTAGTCAAAACAAGATTTTAGAAGCTGCACAAACTCTTTTCTTCATGTTGTAGCACTTGAATAGTGTAACTCATTTGTTGTATTGGCAAGTATATTTTTCTCCTGAAAAAGCACTGCTGAGGAATAATGGATTAGGAAGGAGGCCTTCATTTTGAGGGGTGAGAGAATAATAACATGATATGCTTCCTAAAATATAGATGGTTATAATCTCAACTTTTGCCCTGGACCTATTCAGTCTCTTGTACAAGTTAATAATTAAACCATGCTTTAGTTTTTGCTTAAGAGTCTATAACCCTTTAAAGCCTGTAGTTCGCTGTAACATCTAGGCAGAGCTTACCTGCTCCTTTTGTGGTACATATGAATATCTGAATTACACAGCAGGATGAAGCTCGTTTTGTTTATACTAGTTGAATTGATAGGATTTTTTTACTAACAGCCACACATCTTAATTTAGCACATTTTTATGCAAGGAAGAAAAACTCCTCTGAATTTATTTCTTGAAAGGGTAAATCCTGGAATCTGCACTAAGCCTGATTACTCATACTGGTGAAAGGGCCTTTCCATGGGAGCTGTGGGGAAAAAAAAGAACCTTTTCTATGGTGCTAGTACAGTCTCAGGGCTACATTAGCTTGTGCAGCTAACCTATTGCAACTCTGTCGAGTTAGTGAGAGAATGGCTGGCAGATCTGGGCTGTCCTGTTCTCCCTAGTAGTAATAACATCTGGCAGAGCATGCCCCTGCACTGTCTGCTCCCAAAGCATAGAGATGATGTACAGTCTCCTTTTGCTGTTCCTCAGATGTCACAGGCAACACAGCAGGGCCATGCCATCAGCCTGTATTGAGGAAGAGGTAGGATCTGATTGAGTCTGACTAGAATATGATCTTAGCAGACAATGCAACTTTAGAATAAAAGGAAGCTATGAAGAAGTAGCCAGTATTACTTATGCCTGTAATACGGGCAGTGCCTTTCACATGTTGGCTAGTAGCCACCTGCCAATGTGCCCTGCAAGCAGAAATCTTATGGTGTCTAAAGGTCAAAAGGAAGTTTCTAATATCAACTTTCTTTGCTTTTGTAGTGTTTGTAAAACACAATCCAGCATACAGAGCTAAAGTTTCACACTATTTCTGCCTCACAGTATGGCTCTATAGCAATGTCTAGCTCTTTCATGATGCTTTCCATCACTAGAAATGTTCTGTAAAGGAGCTTGTTTTCTTGTTCCAGATTTACAGATGAAGAAAGGAGGGTAGTAATAACAAAAACATAATGTCATTTTCATAGGTCATCCAGCCAACTGCCTCAAAATTGAACCCTGGTCACCAAATCCCCATGGTATGATCTAGGCGCTACGCAACAGGGCCTTCCCTGTGTGTACTCAACCAGAGTGGTACAGCTATTGTTTGTATGGAAAGTTGTATCTCATGAAACATCCTGTAGCCATGCTCAGGGAGAGACTATTTATTTTAAACAGAAAGGGTAAAATAATAAGACGCTCTAAACAATTTTAAGAGTTGTTGACTTGCACATGTATTTAAGAAAACGTACTATTATAGAACCTGTGCTTGCTTATTTGGGTAGAAATTAGATTGTTGCTTAGATTTCAAGGCGGGGGAGTTTCTGATCTGTTCAGACCCTTCTATCTGGTTGAAAAGCCTCCTCTGCTTTCCTGACTAGCCTTCTTGGTATTATCTCCTCTCTACAAATTGTTCCCCACTGTCACCCTTGTATCCTGACTTCAGGCCACAGCTCTCACCATTTCCAAGATCCCTCCAGCTAGATGATGTCTGCCAAGACTTCCCTGAGAACACCTCTACTCTAATTCTTTACTACATTCATGTTCCTTTGTGCTAAGAAGACAACATTTTCTGATTAATGACATCATCCTTCCTAGGGAAGTACAGAGAAATACTGGAGTATCTCAAATAGCTTGAGATGGTGACTGTTGGTTATCATTAATAAATTAGTCTCCAGCTATTTTTGAAAATAAAGAAAAACGCAGGCCATTTCTGTGTATACAAGTCTATGAGCACATCCTCAATAGCAAAACACTATGTAAAAATACTTCCCTATGTATAGCATTGCATATTCTCCATTTGACACAACACACCAAATCGGATTAAATGAACAAAAACTTACTGAAAATATATGCTTGCAATTGCTTGTTGACAGAGTCTTAAAACACTAAGCAACATAAGGTGATGCACCAAAAAAACACAGTTGTGACCAAATTAAAAAACAGAAAAAGAAAAGAGACGAAACCAACAGAAGACTGTAAAAAACCAGGAATTATATGCAAGGAATCACTGGATAGTGTGAAGGAAACGGGGCACATGATATATGAGAGGAAACCATTACGACTCAGTTCTGCTTATACAGAAATCACTCTGAGATTTATTAGTAGTTCCCCAGGAGCAGAACCAAAGCCTGTATAAGTGGGTAGTGAATGAAAACAAGAGGTGTGGTACTGGACTGCTAACAGTTTACATCCTCTCATGCTCAGTGTGTGTGTTTAGATACAACATATACAGATTGAAAATAACAAAAGCTCACAATTAAATAGCTCTAGAAAAAGTTGCTAGGTTCCTGGAAGACCATTTAACATCAAGCATTTTTTCCCTATGGAAAAAATCTAATAATTGCTTAATAGCATGTGAAGAATTTCTCCAATTTCACAAACTACAGTTGCATGTAAATGTATTGAAACAGATTGCAAACCTCAGAAATTATCTGCAAGTAAAAAACTTTATATGAACTTTGCTGTGCTGACATTTCAGTCAAGAAGAGATTAATTTCACTGATCTTAACAGGAGCTGAAAAAACGCCAAAATGTGAAGTGATTGTAACTCTTTACATTGAGTAACAAAGATGAAGTGCACCACTGTATTGTCTATTAATAGTTGAATAATACTATGGAAAAAACAACAGCCAAACTCAGAACCCCTGACTGCCCATGGAAAAGCCAAATAACACATTTGCTGAAATGCAATAGCAATAGGTATTCATGCATTGTCAAATATTAGTCAAGACAGAGACATAGGTATTGCACCTTGAAAAAAATACTTGGTTGAGGTAGGTGCACGGATTATTAAAAGGTCACAGAAAACAGGAAATGACTCATATTGCAGGACTTCAAAATCTCCTGCCACTTACAGGGGTGAACATCCTGTGCCTCATCAGCTCAAATTATAATGGAGATGATTTAAACCTGTATTATCTTGTTAAAACAACTGTGAATGCAAAGGATACATAAGATCAGAGGATCAAATATATACGAGAAGATCTGCAAAAGTGCTTCCAAAGCTCAGTGTGCTTCTAGGACTTGAGGTGGAAAGCTCAAGTGACAAATGGAAACCAAAGGCTTTAAAGTTCTTAGCAAATACTAAATATCAATTTGCAATTGAAACGCTTGTGGGAAAAACTACTTTGACACAATGGATGGTGGATGATGGAACAAAAGATCTTACAGGTTGAATACAAGACCCTGGGGACTCTAGTAGTATATCCAAAGACTAAATGGCAGATCTAAAAACTGTAACTTCATTCAGGTTACTGGATGCACTATAAACACAGAGTTGAGCAGACGAAACCAGAGAATCAAGGGGAAGTATTACAGTGATGCAGGAAACCCAGTGGAAAAGTAATCTTTTCAAACCCATGGGAAACAAAAAACTATGTGTAACTGTATATGTTGTATAACAGAGGAGGATTAGGTGAAAGACAAGGAATAATCCTCTCATGCCAGGAAAATTCAGTCATCTAATTCAAAGTCCTGATCCAGAAGAAAATATTTTGGTTTGTTTGCAAGTGTTTTGGCTTACATGTTGTCATGAGGAGATGACAGCAAATTGTACTGAATGTTGCCATTCAGGACATAAAGTCTGATCACTATTTGGAGACAGATACCACCAAGAAAAAATATGTTATAGGGAAAATTCTTGCCTGCATAAGTAAGGCTAGTTTTCTCTTTCAACAATTTCAGAAGCCCTGTGATTTTGCAGAAATGAATACAGTTGGACCCTGTTCTAATGAAGGTCTCCAGGCATTTGTGCAGTGGAAATATAGAAATAATAGGAAATCAGTACCTCAGCTTGGTATTAAGGAGGCTTGCTCATTTACTGGCACTGTTTCGTATCAAATGAGAAGTAAGGAAAAAGATTATGAACTTGAGCTATAGATTCCTATTGCAATTTTTGCAACAGTATAAGGGTACTATTAGCATCATTACATTTTGACTGTGTCCATCTACATTTTGACTTCAGTTTCAAATGGAGATTGTATTTTGCCTTGCTTTCTCTTCTAAGTTGGTCTTCAAGGTTGAACTGTTACACAGTTTCTGGCTTCTACCTCAAGGAGCTGTACTTCAGTTGTTAAACTGAAGTTAAGTAGCTGTTAAAGAGCCTCCTACAAAGTTTACAAATAAAACTCAGGAGAAAGGCATTACACAAATATATTATAAAATCACTATAATATTTTTGATAGACTTGATAGCAAGAAATACTGACTACCTACACCTCTTCGTAAAAGGTATGTCTCAATAGAAAGTTTCATAATAATAGCATATTGTAAGTGCAAGAGAAATGTGATGAAAGTGCAAAAGAGTTACTCAACCACACTAATGCAAATCCTTCCAAAACCCTGATGTGCGGCACTTTTTATAAGGGAAGATCTAATGATGCACAATGTTTGTTATTATGCTGCCATGGCCACCTAGTGAGGAACGTGCTTAAGAGAAAGTTGAATAAAGACGGCACAGTTACACTAACCTTGGCATAAGTCCTCTGTTGGACACAGAAACAAGGGTCCTTTGCTGAGTATGTTGGTGGATAAAATAAACTGTGCTCTTGAAGGAGAGGAGGATGTCACATTCCTTGCACTGTATTTCTTTGTAACGTCCATGCATTCACAGTGATGTCCAAACTTTGGAGGTACTCCGTCTGTTGGAGGTACTGCCAGAGACAGACGGCCCATCCTGGGCCAACGCCCATTTCCACTGCCTCCCTTTGCCACGTTCACACTACCATAAAGGAACTGCTACGTGGCTTCTCTCATATGTTTTTACATTCTTATCAGCTGGCTTGTGTGTTGGGGCAACCTTTGAGCCACATGGTTATTGTTACTATTAGTATTAACGCTTTTCCTGATTGGAAACTGATTACTTAACATGCAAACAACAACAATGTAGGATTGGGAGTGTGCAATGGACTGCCTGACCAAGGTGATCACAGGGACAATGACATGATGAGCCTCTCAGCCATGGTGAGTCTCTCAGAGAAGCTGAGAGGATGGGAAACTCAAGTAATAATGAAAACTTCAGTTACCTCCAAGGTAAGTTACATAAAATATCATCTCTAGACATGGTGCTAGGAATGAAGGTTTGGATTTCAAAAATAATTTCTCCACTAAACAGGTAGCTCAGCACAAGAGGGAGAACAACTCTTGATATTGTTCTGAATGACAGGAACAGTCTGGTTCAAAATGTAACTATGGAAAAGCCTTACTGTAACAATTGTATTCAACAACCTTGCAGAAATGACAAAAGGAGGAAAATCCAGTACATTAAAAAAAAAAAAGATGGAGAGCACTTAAAAGAAGACAAAAGGGTAAACTAAAGGGTAAAATGCAGACTATCGAAAGACACCATACTTGAAGCTCAGTGTAACTGTAAACCACCTGTCAGTAGCAGCTTTTGAAAGGTCCAAAAGCCCAACATGGATAAACAGCAAGATACAGGAGATTTTAGAATTAAGAAGGCATCCCTTATGGTAAAGAAGGCCACCAGCTTCCTGGGCTGTATTAGGAAAAGCATTGCCAGCAGATCGAGGGAGGTGATCTTTCTCCTCTGCTCAGGTAGAGGCCATGCTGGAGTGCTGGGTCCAGTTCATCAGAATACCAACTTAATGAAGCCAGTTCACTGAAAAGTCATGGTGAAGGGACTGGAGCATCTTTCATATGAGGAGAGATTAGGAGATGTGGGATTGTTTATCCTGGAGAAGAGAATGCTCAGGGGGATCTTATCAATGTGTATAAATACCTGACGGGAGGGAGTGGAGAAGAAGGAGTCGGGCTCTTCTCCATGGTGCCCAGTGACAGGACAAGAGGCAACGGGCACAAACTAAAACACATTAAACATTGTTCCATTTGAACACAGGGAAATACTTTTTTTTATTGTTAGGGTGGTCAAACACTGGAATACATTGCCCAGAGAGGTTGTGGAGTCTCCATCATTGGAGATATTCAAAAGCTGCTTGGACACAGTCCTGGGCAACCTGTTCTAGCTGACCCTGCTTGAACAGTGGGGTTCAGACTAGATGATCTCCAAAGGTCCTTTCCAATGTCATTGTTTCTATGATTCTTCAGAAAGTTGGAGTCTCATTTCCACTGCCTCTCTTTGCCACATTCATGCTACAATAATGGCTTCTGTAAAGTTGATTAATTCTGCACAAACACATCAGAGTTCTTTGAGAAGCCAATGCAACATCCAGTTGATGCATTCTACTTTGCATTCCATAGGTGTTCAACAAGAGCCTTCATCAAAGATCATAAAGAAACGAAGCTGCCATGGAAAAAAGAGAAAAGTGGTCAAGCAACTGGTTAAAAGATAGAAAGTGAAAGACAGGAGTCAAAGGGGAGGGGGATTCACAAGTGGCATCTGAGAAGGAAGATGTGTGCTGAGGCCTGTGATGTACCATGTACCTTTCTGAATGAAGAGGGTAACAGAAGGTGACAGAGTTTGATTCTGCTTCTGCAGAAACATTCAGAAGAATGAAGATGAGGACTGAAGAAGAGTTGCAAGGATCTCGTACTACTGAGACACAGGGAGACAAAATGGCAAGACAAAATTCAGCATATGTAAGTGAAAAGTAATTCATCCTATGAGAAACTCACAGGAAGAGAAACTGAGAGAGCTTGGATTGTTTAGGCTGGAGAAGAGAAAGATGAGGGTGGATCTCATCAATGTGTACCAATACCTGATGGGAGTGAGCAAAGAAGATGGAGCCAGATTCTTCTCAGCAGTGCACAGGACAAGTGGCAGTGGGCACAAATGAAAATGCAAGATTCTGTCCTTCCATTCTGTGATTCTGTTTAAAAAATATCCTAAAAGTATATTTGTAATGAAGAGTTCTGGCCTGACTGCTACCACTCCAGAATGAATGAGAGCAGGATTACAAAAAGATAAATACTGATTAAAATGGAGGAGTAAAAGGACAGGAATAAATAGGCAAAGGAAGGAACTAGAAAAAGTTATAATACAAAGGTCTATGAAAACATCAGCTCAGGCCTAACTGGTGACCAATAAAACAAACAGACTGTTAGAAAATATTAGAAAACACTCATACAGAAAACATCCCATTCTCAGCCCTAGGGGCACTCCTTTTTTGCGTACTTTATCTAGTTCTAGTCTTCTCATCTGAAAAAGGATACAGCAGGAAAGCTAACTATACAGCAAAGTGAGCTTCCATATGAGGAGTGATTAATTAGATCACGATTCCTCTGGCTGAAACAAACAAAACTATGGGAGGATATGATGGAAATCTACAAAATCATGTGTGGCACAGACTAAGTAAATAGTTGCTCACGGTCACACCTAATCTAAGAAGGGAAATCAAATTAAGGCAGCAGGTGGGAAGTATAAAACAAAAATAAGGATGTATAAGTAGTTAGCCTGTGCAAGTTTTTGCTGCGGGAGGCTCTATATGTTATTTTGGGTTCAAAATACATGGATGAGAGATTCTCTTCTATGAAGGGAAGTCTGGGGACAGACTTTTTAGCAGGGCCTGTAGCGACAGGACAAGGGGTAATGGTTTTAAACTAAAAGACGGGAGATTTAGACTAGATTTAAGGAAGAAATTTTTTTACAGTGAGGGTTGTGAAACACTGGAACAGATTGCCCAGAGAGGTGGTAGATGCGCCACCCCTGGAAACATTCAAGGTCAGGTTGGATGGGGCTCTGAGCAACCTGATCTAGTTGAAGATGTCCCTGCTCATTGCAGAGGGGTTGTACTAGATGACCTTTAAAGATCCCTTCCGACCCAAACTAGTCTATGATTGTATGATAAGAGAAACACAGCTATTATATATGCAGACACCATCACTATGGGCTCAAAAAGTCCTGGGTCACAAACTGCTGCAATCTGCAGTAACATTCTGGGCAAGTATCACTACATGCTTGTCCTGTTCGTATGCTGTTGCCTAGGCAAGGCTACTCAGCGTCACTACTCACCTACAGATGGCCTTTGCTCTGACCTGATAAAACTGGTTGCCATAGTAGGCCTTGATTTTCCCCCATTTGAATTTACATTTTTGCATGCATTTCTTCCAATGGTTGTTATAGTTTGAATATAGATTGTTGTTTGGCTTACTTGGCAATCCCTGCCTTGATACTGTGTCTCTGTCCTTTGCCCACCAGATCCTCTGATTTATCAGGATTGCTTCACACAATGTTGTGCAAGGGCGAGATACTGATGACAACGGTTACTTAATCCACTCCATCCAGTTCTAACAGCTAATCCTGCAGGCACATGCAACCTAAGGCTAGATGAGGTATGTTATCCCCTCAGAGGGGATTATGGGTAAGATGGTCACACAGCAGGGAAGGGGTTACCCCTTCCCTCCCCACCTTACTATTAACCATAAGTACTGAAAGCAATTGCAGAAGGAGAAACGAGTATGTTCTTTTATTAAATGCAAAGGCAGTCCATTCCCGATTCTCTTCCCTTGAAATGATCATTTAAAATATACCCTCTTTGAAAATGGAAAGAGTTCTTTCGGAACAGCTGCTTTCTGAGAAGGAACCTGACTTGTTTTGGTTGTAAGAAATACAGATTTTGCTAAAGCAGAAAGGTACTGCACACATATGCATACCTGCTGTGTCTCCTTTAGCAAGTTTACTGTATTCATAAAAAGCATCTTTACCTCTCCCACCAACATAGGAAGTTCAAAGCAAATCCTAATGTGGCCTTTGAAAAACTGAGGAACCAATGTGGAAATAGTAACCTTTGGAAATGTATTACTACTTTTTATTTCATTAAGACCCAGAGGAAACACTTCATATCAACCTGCTCTGTCAAATATTCTGTGATTTTTTCCCTATCTTCTGATCTCAGTGGTAAATATATTATATATTGTGCTGCACTGGATATAAATATACTTGCCATGAAAAAAGAACAATTCATAGCACCCACTGTTCAGTACGTTCATGAAGTGTACATGAAGTGCAACTGTGGGAAAACTCTAACATCCAAACTTGGTTGTTCTTACTGCACCCTTTAAAAACTGTTGTCTCACCCTTTTTATTGTTGATGTGCAGTAGATGATAGATGTACTTCAAATATCGAAACTGTTTTCTTCTTATTTAAAATGTATTTTGTAAGGACTCTGACAATCCCAAACAGAAATCTACTTCAGTATCATTACTATTTACATATTTCAATTGTTGCTTTAGAGACATTTAAAAGAGTATTTAGGTCATCCAGTCTTAAAAGCTGTCCTTGGTTTAAACGTTCATGACACGATGCAGAAAGATAAGCTGTCATTTTTAAGACTACTGCTTGCATTAGTTGGGATTAAATGATTAATCAATTTATCTGAACAAAATTCAACGTAAGTAGGAGGTGGCTAACCATTTTCCATGAGAGAAGTAAGATGTGGCATCTCTTGAGTGTTACAGCTCGTATCTAGCAAAATAGTATTTCAAAACATGCAACTAAGTTTTTCATATTATCTTCAGCATGCAAAGTATTCTAGCACGAAATCAGGAATCTGTTCATGATCACTATGCAAGACTCCATTAATGATCTTCAAAATTCATGTTGTTTTTCTCTGAAAAAAATACTGGTATATCACTCTCATATACAACATTTGCTTTTTGAGTGGCTGAAACACTATTTTTCTTGTTGTTCTTCCCCAAATAACTGACTCCTGTCTGTTAAAACCCCAACGCTGTGTGCAATCCACTTTTTTAAACTGCGTTGACTATAAGCAGTGTGTTTTAATTGCCCAGAGCTAATGTGCTTATAGTCTTAAATCCCCCTTACTTTTCACGGAAACCGAGCAGGCACTGACAGGATCAACAGATGGGAGTGCCTAGCTCTGGCTGCTGTTGGAGCAGGGGGAGAGAAACATTATTATGTGGTTGCTTCATAAAAATAGTCTGGATTCTTCAGAAAAGGAGTGGTCAGCCACAGCAGGATCATTTACATTGCAGTGTGGTGTCCAGAGAAATCCTGCCCAGAGTTCTAGGACTGCTGCAGCACTTTCACTCCTTGCTATCATTTGCTGAATGTGAAATCATATGGATGTGATGACTGTGTTTAAGGATGTCACACAGAAAAGGAACCTCCCTGAATCTGACATGCATGCCAACAGTCACTTTTACAAACTTGGCAAATTACTGCATGAAGAATAAAAAAAGAATGAGCTTGTGTACGTGTGTCATTTCTGCTAGGAGGGATTGGTGATCTTAGCAATCATGCTTGTTTCACTGTGAATCATAACTCCTGACTCACTGCCACAACAACATATGGGTCAGCCTCCCAATCTGGAAATGGGACAGCAGGATTAGTCTTTGCAGCAGGAGACCTGCAGACTGCTGTGAACCTCTGGCTGAGCTTCTCAGCTTCTGCTGGACATTGTGCGTAGTTGGCATAACTGAGAAAATCTTTAAAAATACCAATGAATGCACACCTGGAGATGTGCATCCTTGTGAAACTCTTGTGTACTTAAACAACCTAAACAGAACTTCTACATTTCAAGGCTCGGTTTTAGTTGTGATGGCACTGAAGGGGGAGAGACAGGAAGATAGCCATGCAGTTATGTAGCCAGTCTCTCATCATGAATTCCACAGCTCATGCTAAACTAAGCAGTGCTGGCAGGGAAAACACAAACCCTTAGCGCCCTTGGCATATCAGCCCTTGCTGTTTCTGCAGTCTTCTATAGCAAATACCATTATCCCCACGTTTAAGCTGTGGAAGCTAAGGCAGATGGTTCAAGTGAATTAAACAAAGGCTCTCAGGTGTCTTTCAGACACAGAATGAGACCAAGGGAGCCCTTTGTTTTTTATTCCAGGTTGTTACTGAATCATTACTGACACACTCATCTCTGTTGCTAAGTTTATGCTGCAGCTAGTTCAGCAGGAACAAACTGGGTGTCCCGGTACACACGGCGGCCGTGGCATGGTTTCCAGCAGTACAGGCGGCAGTGTGGCTGTTACCGCTACAGGTAGGGGGGTGGCTGGTGCCAGTATGGGCAGAAACCATAGATCTGTCATGGTTTGGGCCAGATTGGCCCAATCAGGCGAAACGACAGATGCTCTCCCCCACCTCTCTCTTCAAGGAGAGGGAGGAGAAAGAGAGAGAGACTTACGAGCTTAGAAGGAACTAAACTACGTTAATGAAATATTAATAATAAAAAGGAAATAATGAAATCTATACAAAACCATATCAAGCTTCCAGGGTGATGATCACATCACCAGCAGGCACTGGGCAAGTCCCAGACTGGACTCAGTGATGACGGGAACTGGATTCCAGATCTGGATTCAGGATCGGGATCAAAGGCAGACGAAGAGACAGAGTCCTCCTTGGATGCCAACCATTGAAGAAAATGGGCTGACCTTTTGGTCCCTCAGCTTTTATACTGAGCATGAGGCAGATGGGATGGAATACCCTGTTGGTCAGTTTTGGGTCACCTGTCCTGTCCGCTCCTCCTCGCAGGTGCAACCCCTCTACCCTTTTCCACTTCTGACCCTCCAATGGAGCAAGTAACAAAGTTGGCTGGACTTGGTTGTTGTAGCAGTAAGTATAAGCAAGAGCCTCTCTGCATCCCATTCCTTGGTATCAACTATAAACACAGGTCTTATCACTCTGAGAGCAGTTTTCTGCACAATATGCTGTTAATTTCAGTAGTCAGAAGAGGCTTAGCTAAAAAGTAAGATTCCTGAACAGAAAATTGGTTCTGTTTTACTTCAATCCAGGACAATCCTTCTAGCCTTTACTTGTTCTCAGTGCTTGCCTAAGGGCAGAGCGCTATGCAACTGGTCTAGGGTCCCCTGAGAACGCATGAAGTGCAATGGCCCTTTCATCCTAAATCCCAGCCCTAAAGGAAGGACAGTAAATAATTCCTCATCTTTTGAGAAAGGTAATCACAGTTACTCAGTCCCAATGACCTGTTTTCATGGTCAAGGATATAGCCAAGTCTGTAACACAGCGGACAGGGAATTTTGATGCTGAAAATATGGATACAGGAGCTATCATTGTTAAGACGTTTTCCCTTTTTTGCCACATCCCTGAAGTAATCAAAACCTCAGGAACACTGATCACATACATTTGCACTAGCTGAGATAGAGCTGATGTTTTTCTACTTCTCTGAGCCCTGTATCAGGCCAGGAATGAGGCAGCCTTCATGCAAGACTGTAAAGAATGAGGGGAAACTGAAGTGCACATTTCATCTCTATATATACATCTCCATACGTGGCAAGGAGCTGCCTTGGAACAAGTTATGCTAGTTTTCTCCCATCAGACCACTTCCCTTAGCAGTGTATGAAGAATGAGGAAAGTATACACATAATTATTTACAAATATCATATACAGACAAGTTGATCTGCTTGGTGCTATTCTGCCAGAAATTCAAAGAGATCACTGGGAAGAAATCAAGAGGAAAGAGAATAGCATAAAAACATGCTGTCAAAAGATCTCCAACGTTCTTCTAGGAAGACTAATTATCAGGGAAGGCTAACCAAGCTGTTATGGCTTGACCGTCCCACATCTGAGGCTGGGATCAAATGGGATAGTAAATGATAAAAAGAAAAAAAACCCTCCAGCCTTATTAAAGAAAGGGACTGGGTAAGTTGTAATGGGTAACCAAGGACTCCTGATGGGTACTGAAAAGCACACAAGAAAACAGACACCCATAAATTCCAGGAGGCTAGATGTTCCTCCCCACTTAGAGATGGTTTCACTGAAAAAACCCTACAAAAGCTTGATAGGAAAACAAGTATATATTTTGCCCTGATTATTTTATGTCTTTCAGTGAATAAATAATACTCTTATTTTGAAGGAGATAGGTCTGAGCTACTTTAATTATCCATTACCACTGGCTCCTGTAAAAGGGATGAAAAATGCACAAAACAGCCTGGCTTTCCAGAGTTAAAATAGATACACAGGCAGCAAACAGGTCAACTGCAGCAGCCAGATCCAGTCTTAGAGTAAGACGACTACATAGTTCCCCCTGGAAGAGGACAACACAGAGAAACACCTGTTCTCAAAGGGCATGCTCAGGAAGGTCTAAAGCACCACATTCATAAGCATGACTGTTCATTTAGAGCAGGTTTTGCCACCTTTCTTGCATTTGCTCATCATTAAGGTCAAGAATCTGAATGCCATCCTTGCCAACCCTTCAGAGTGAGGTGTAGAATCATAATCTGAATCAGGACTAATTTCCATATTGAATAGTTTGATTCTATGGCTACAACAGAAAAAATAAAATCCCATAATACAAATACTCTCTGACTTCAAGGGATTCAGTATCCTTAGTAGAATACTTTGCTGTTTGGGTCCACCTTCCAAATTCAAATTCTCATCCTGTTCCATGCTAAGACCCCACAGCTCCAATACACTTCAACAAAAACTATGGAGTACAGACATACTGCTTTCTTGTATGACTGCAAAGCGCAATCCAATCTACGAAAACTAAGTAAGTCACACCTTCAGATTATTACTAATAAACAGGCACAGTCCTGGTATAAACACAGCCAGCTATTTACACGTTTAATTACAGAATGTACCTCCATAATGTAATAGGATAATTATTTTTATTGTACTCATCCTGGGAGTTAGTTTTCTGAGGTAAAATAGGCAGGAGAGCAGATCCTGAAAGCAGAAGGAGAAAGGCACCAGAGAGGTTTACCACACAAACACAAAAGAACAGTTACTGTATTGACTCTAACTCAGCTGAAGGCAACTGCCCAGCCAAGTCAGGACTCTGCTAGAACTGTGCCCTCTGCAGCCAGCATTCGGACAAAAACCACCACAGTCTCACAAACGCACCTGCCCTGTGCAAACCGCTGATGTGGCTTGATCTCTTCCATTTGGTGTGACTACAGAAGAGCCTAAGTGCGTTTACATGAGCTACTGAGTCAGCCTTCGGAAGCGAACAGAGGCTGCCTAGCTGGCCCAAGGACTACAGCACAGGCCAAGGACAATTTCACACCCACATCAGACATACGCTTGATTAATTTTAAGAGAGTCGCGCTTGCTTACACATGGTCTGAGATAGGTTTTGAGCCGTAACAGCAGGTTAGACAAATTGGTTATAAAGAGGCTTTCTCACTGGAATCAGTTTTAGAGGAACATTTAGGGCTTTTAACGGAGGAGGGAGGCAGAGAAGCGTATAGCGTCAAGTGGCCTACACTGCTGGACACAGGGGGGCTTGTGATCAAACGAGTCCATTTTTCTGTTCTTCACCTCGAGAGGTGGCTGCTTGCTCTGCTTCAGCGCAGGGAGCTGGCGAGCGACCGCTGCGCCGCTCAAGCGTTCTCCTTCCCCTCCGCAATTTTTTTATCCGGTTTCTCTTCCTCACCCATCCCGATTCCCGACGCCAACAGAAACTGACAACGCACGGGCAGCCTCTCCTCACACCACTTCCACCAGAGGACGCCGGGCAGGAGCGGAGCTCGCCCCTGCTGCAGCCGGCCCGGGCTGAAGAGCGGCGGCCCCCCCCTTCAGCCCAAATCCCTCGCCGCGCCCCAGCGCGCAGGCGCGCACCGACTGCACAGGCGGGCCCTTCCCCGCCCGCGGTAAACAAACACCGGGCAGCGGGGCTCCCGCCTCTCTGCGCATGCGCCACTCGCAGGGGCGGGGGTGTTTTCCTCCCTCGCCGCCGCTGGCGCGCCTGAGGCGCCCGAAGCGCATGCGCGGGGCCGGTGGCGAGGGGGCGGGTGAAAAGAGGCAGCGGGGCGCGCAGGCGCAGGCGGTGCCGTTGCAGCCTGCGCAGGGAGTGTCGGTCGGGGTCGGGTCGGGCTGACGGGATGGACGAGGACGTGCTGACTACCCTGAAGATCCTCATCATCGGCGAGAGCGGCGTTGGCAAGTCCAGGTGAGGGGGCGCCCGCCTCCCCCAGCCTCTCCTGCTGCGACGCGGGGCACCGGTCGGGCCCGGCCTAGTCACCCGCGGCGCCGCGTTGGACGACCCCACCTCTGCCTGGGCGCGGCCTGCCCTGAGGAGGGCTAGGCCCCGCGGGGGGAGCTCCTCCGCTCCTTCTCGGCCAGCCCTCTTCCAGGCGGGGGGCTGCCCCTGCTCGGGGCTGCTTGCCTCTTCCACAGCCCTCCCCCAGCCGCCGGCCCCGCGGCGGGGAGGGGAGAGCTGGTGTCTGGCTGACCCAGTTGGAAACAGACGGAGCAGAGCTCTGCCGGCCTGGGCCTCCTTGCGTCCTGTGCAGCCTTGTGTCGTGTGAAGATGGGTGTGCTCCTACATCCCCATAGCACTTTGGGGTTAATCTGGTCCATAATACGTACACGTAGAGTCACAAGTGACCCAGTACTGGGTGTAGGGGGGAGACAGGGGCATATAAGGTAGGCGGTGAAATAGTTCTACCACTGATTCTTCTGTTGACTAATTCTACTCTTTTCAGCATACTTTGAGGTTGATTTCTTCTCCTCCCCCCAGTCACCTACCGTTTTCATGGCTTTTGTCTAAGATATCTTTTTTAGTATTTTTTTTTCTTTAATTTCTTTTTTTTTTTGGTACCACAGATCTTAATAAAGGAAGAGGGATATAAATACGGGAGGGCATCTGGGAATGTACCACCCTATTAATGTCAGATTTGATGTTTTTATGGCAGTAATCTGAGTCTTCTACCGTGACCCTAACTAACATGCAAGTTGCTAATTAGAAAAAAAACAATTTTATTTGTTAAAAATCTGTTAGTCGCTCCTTTGAGTTAGCTCCTGAATTGATAAACTAGTGCAGTAGGCCTCTGGTGACAGACATGATCTGAGCAAATTTCTTTTAGTTGACGTCATCTCTTTTATATGTGGCTGTGTGGAAGAATTTTTCTTGAAACAGATACTACGCACAATGTTTTTGTATACCTACTTATATGCTAATTTCTTCACATCAGAAAAGTTGTTGAAAGAGACTTTATGTAGCGGAAATGAAATTCCTATGAAACGATAACACTACAGTTGTTCAGGTATAGGAACTTAATATTGAACTATTCCTGAATTTGCGTCACTTGCCTGTTGCTTGTCTGGGAAAGGTCAGATGTTAAACCTGTAATAGCATGATGTAGTAAGCGATTGGAGTCCTGACTTCTGAACCAAATGCTATCTTAAACCTGGTCCCTGGGAGCGTGCTGTACTTGGTAGAAGATATCTGCATATGAAAGAAAGGTGGGGAAAGTAGAAATTGGCTGGCCTTAGCACTCGAGACTTGTAAACTGATGTTTTTATTCTAGTGGCAGTATGACGGTTCTGTATTTTGTCTGTTTTGAGTGAAACTAGTTTTGCTTGTAAATAAAAATAGTTGCTCTTAAGTAGCATCCTGATTGAACCATCTGAAGGTACCAGTAAAAACCTATGTGCTGTCAATGTCTTTTAATTTTAATTATTCTCTGGTAAATAAAGCTACCATTTTGTTTTGGGGTTCTTGAGTAAGGGAAAAAAAAAAAAAGGCTGGTCTATGGTTAACTTCAGAGTTGTCACCCAGCCTTATTAAAGTAAAGCAATTTCAGTAGTCGCTTTTCTGTCAATGCAGGACTGTGTCCAAATGCTAAAAAGGACTTGGATGCTAAATTCACATGCAGAAAGAGGAGGAAAGAAGTGGGGGGGGGGGGAAGACCAAAAAATAAATAAGGCTTTGTTTTGTTTCTCTAGCCTGCAAATGAATAGAAGCTGTCAGTCATAGCAAACAGCTGTCTGCCACATGTTAATATACACTTGCCACAGATGTATAAGACTGATTTAAATAACTGTATGCTGAGAATCTTTGTCTCTTGCCAAAATATTTACATATTACTTTTTATTAAGTATAGTGGCATTATGGGTACTTCTTTGAGGGACCCAATTACTATAGTGTGAAGTGCTGTTAAATCTTAGTTGCAGCCGTTCTTCTATTGATAGCAAACATGTCCATCAGGATAGGGGGAAGTGTGTGCCTGAAACACCTTACATACAAAAAGATCAAAATTGTAAAACAATAGTGAGCTAATTTTACTGTTAAACTTCTGCATCTTTATTTCTGATGGGTGTAGTCCTTACTGTTCTGCTGCGTGCCCAGTTTAAGGAGTTATTTCTGGGGTGAAAAGCTGACTTGGAATTTTCATCTCAAGCTTACAGAAATACTGTGTGAGGCAATATGAAATGAAAACAATCTTACTTTTGTACTGAATTCTGGGAGAACAAAAATAGAATAAGATAGAAGTAAAACGCTTCGAGAAGCAGACCGTGTGACCGTACAGGCAACTGATTTGACAACTTGGGTGGTACTTTGTTTTCAGAGAGACATATTTGGTAATAGATGCAGAGAAGAGGCCTGGACTGTTCTAGCAGAGCATGTCTGCTGTATTATTTTTGTGTTCCCTTCTTTGTTTTTTTTTTTGTAGGAGAGAAGTTATAGAAAAATGAGACGTGTTTTTATTTAGCTATGTGATTTTGCTGTTACTTTCAGACCTGTAATTTATAGGCTTCTGGCAAGCTATGGATATGCTGCAATAATAGTAACTCTTATTTTTCTTCCCTCCCTATCAGCCTTCTGCTGCGGTTCACAGATGATACATTCGACCCGGAACTTGCAGCAACGATTGGTAAGTATGTGTTGATGCCACCTTAGAAAAATTTGTACCAACTTCAATACAAAATTGTAGTTTGTTCGGACTTGCCTAACCGGTAGTGAAGTTCAGACGTGTCGGCTTCTTTGTAAGGAAAGAATGATGTGGACACAGTTTTAGCATGCAGTGCTCATTGATGTAGAGCATTGACTGTACTGGCCTGTAGGTTTCCCCTTTATGCAAAAATATATCCTTGACTAGGAAAACAGATACAAATGTCACTCTTCACCATGAAGATGCAAGTCATAGGTATGGGCAGTGAAAAGCTCTAGTGGAATAACCTGCAGTTCACTGTTTGCCAGCATTTCAGGCTAAAATGGAAATGTAAGAGCTACTGTTATGTCTCCTACTGATTTACCTGTGCAAGATAGCTATCAATTTGTTTGAATAGTAATATTGCTGTCCAGAACTTGTGTTCTATGTAATATGATGCTTCTTAGCTATCTTAAGACTTATGACTCTCTTTAGTAGGGGATTTTGGCTCCTGACAATAGTAGAGTGTGCTGGGCTCTCTGTGGCTTCTGCGTTCCTTCTATAGGAAGGAAATTACAATGTGACTTTTTCTCTTCTACTGAGTGATCAGTTCCTTGGCAGCTACACTCTTGAGAAAAATGGAAGAGAGCCAAGAATCTAGAGCTTCTGGGGGAAAAAGAAGCAGTGATGTGTCATTGCTATGTTGATATGATACCTACCAACAGTGAAGTTGGTTGTGCTGGAGTGACCCAGAATGCAGGATATACTATGTAGATGGTTGTCAAAGGATGGTTGTTCTAAGAACGTGATGCAGCTTTATGCCAAATTAATAACTGAAGTAATGGCAAATAGAGATGACTTCCACACAGTGCATTTCAACTGCATTTTTGGCTTTCTCTGTAGGAAGAGTTCTGGCTAAGGACTTGTATCAAATTTTTTCTTTGAGTTCAGCTGTTGGTAAACAAAGCCAGCTCTAATTGGTTAAGAAGTCAATAAATTGATCTATTTTTCATTAATGTTAATAAGATACAGGAGTACTGTTTCATGTAAAGCACTGAGCAACCGAGGGGAGGAACATGGCCTATTTTTGTTCATTTTATTGCTTGTAAAAAATGAACTTGTGCAAGTAGCCCTGCCTCAGTTCAGGAGGGAGCATAGGGTAGAAGAAAACAGGAATGGAACAGACCAGATGGTGAAGATGGCAATCTTGTATTCTAATCCAAATAGCTTTGGCACTGTATGTACTTCAAATCATGTTACTTTCATGGTATGTGAACCATGTGGGCCAGGAAGTCAGTACAGAATAGCTACTTTAGCTTTCATGATATTTTGGATACCAGTAGACTAGTTCAGTCTCAGTGTGGGCATCTTTATTGTTTTTTGGTTTGTGTTTTTTTTTTTTTTTTTTTTTTTTCCTTAATTGTGCTTGGTTTTTTCATTTTGCTGTTCATACGTAATACTCTTCACCAGTGTGAAAAAACTGACATCAGTGCACTATTTGAGAAATTAAGGAATTATTTCGTGAAGTAATTCTTCCTCTTTGGAATTTGTCAAAATGCACAACAGCATGTGTGGTAGCTAATTGCTGGCTGTTAAATAGCAACAACTCAAGGTTTACTACGGGCAGATCCTACCCTGCCTGTAGACCCTGCTAATGGCAGGTCCTACCCTGCTCTGTTTCCGATGTGTCAAAGGAAGAAGAGTACTCAACATGACCATTATTTCAAATAGAGTTTGAGTTCCAGAACAAATATATTAATCTGGAATGAACATGATCATTTAGCAGGAAAAGGAAATTTCTAGAGCAAATGCTGGTCTAGGTCACCCTAGCTGTTAGGCCCCACTAGCTGATGTTCATTGTAGTATCGTGCAGTAGAGCTACTGTGACCCTGGCTGTGAAAGTCCTCTAGCATGGTGTGTGGAGCACTCATGTGGGATAGCAGATTCTTTTCTTTTCACTTTTTTTTCCTCACTTAACTGGAAGTGGAACAGAATCTCGGTTCTTATTTGTTTTCTTGTTTCCTTTTTTTTTTAAATTACTAGGTGGTGTATTGCCATTTTTCTGGTGAATGTATTGCTGATAAGCAACGTGTCAGCTTTAATATAGGGCAAGATTTGTTGTTCATATAGATAAAGTACTTGGGGTGAGGTCGTAAAGCTTGCTGTTTCCTGCTGCATGAAGACACATCCTAGATGACAAATTCAGGTACTTGCAAGATGGTGAAATGCCAAAACACTTTGTGAACCTCTGGATGTCTCTTCGCACTGATTAAACACTACTTTGTTTTGAGTTTGGGGGTGCAAGAGATTTTTAAATAATGTTGAGGCTTTCCTGTTGAGACTGCAGAGCATGGTGCTTTCCCAAAATGAATGGATTGACTACAAATAATGTCATCTTTCAACGTCATCTACATATTGACTTCTGGACTAGTTAAAGTAACTATTTTTTTTTTTTAATTTGGATTAGAAAGTGGAGAGATAACATGCTATATGTTTAAAAAACCCAAAACTACAAAAAAACCAAAAACTGCACACAAAACCACAACACTGGGGAAAGCCTTGGCTGCAGCACAACTGGTACCTTGCAATGACCTGTTGAGATGTACCTTGTCTCTGTAGCATGTACAAACCTACTGGGTGCAATTTAAATGATGCCCTAAACTATTGTTTTGTGTGGGGTTTTCTCTTCAAAATTTTGTAAAGATCCTGTGGTACTGTCAGAAGAATAAGCTGCCTTGGGCAAATATTTTGACTTCAGTAGCTTCACTTGGATTAACTGTGTTTTATTCAACCTAACAGATTGCCTGTCCTCCTTACGTTCTCTTGAGGCTAGCTTGTTCACTGGGCTTTGTTGCACGGATCTCCCCAGACTATACATATCCCAGTATTTTCTGTTGTCCTTACTGCTCATGCTTGCCTTTACTTGCTTGCTCTTTGTATGAGAGATTCTAGATAAGTGTTCAGTGCAATCCCTATTTCATAAGTGAAGTAATATATTGCACGGATCTGATGTCTTTTAATTTTTTAGCCTTCCTTGCACTTTGAGTCCTCCAACTCTAAGCTGTCCAACTTGTCAGTTACCTACAACACAAATAATACAATCTAGCTGATTTTGCACTTCCTGTAAATACAGCATGGGATACTGGCCTAAATGTGAGAGCAGCATGAAGGTGACAGAGCTATTCCTTGCAGACTGTAAGTCCATAGTATGTTAGTGTGTAGTGCTGAGTTCATTTGGCTGAGGCGGTAGGTGTCAACACAGGAGTATAGTCTGGTAGTACGACCTTGCTTCTGGCTGCCTTCCAAGGCATGGTGGAAAGCACACTTAGCTTTCTGTTGTCAAGGGTAGAAACATCACTCTTGAAAGCTCAGAACTGACACCCGTCACATAAACATGTCTGTATTTCACTGAAGTATTGAGGGAACATAAGTACCTTGTTTGTTCAATGTAACAAGATACTCTTAAGCCCTGCATTTTTTCTGCTTGTCCTTTTATGGCAGATTGATAATGAAAACCCTAGTTATTTAAAAGATTTCTTTTTGTTCTCTGGCTTTTGTATGTGTTGAGCTCCTTGGTGTTCTAGAGTTATATTTGCCATGTCTTGACCACTTTAAAGGATATATTTTGGTATGCTCTTAGTTCATTTTCATACTCTTGCTTTTCAATAATCAGTCTGTAACACATGGGGTTTGTTCACTGTTATAAGGACAATAAGAAGGACTTCTTCAAGTACATCAGTACAAAAAGGAAGACTAGGGAAAATGTGGGCCTGCTGCTGAGTGAGGAGGGTGCTCTGCTGATGGAGGATGTAGAGAAGGTGGAGTTACTGAATGCCTTCTTTGCTTCAGTCTTTACTTCGAGGGCTGGCCCTCAGGAACCCCAGACCCTGGAGGTAAGAAAGAGGGCCTGGAGTAAGGAAGACTTTCCCTTGATTGAGGAGGATCAGGTTAGAGATCATTTAGGCAAACTTAATACCCACAAATCCATGGGCCTTGATGGGATGCACCAGCGAATGCTGAGGGAGCTGGCAGATGTTACTGCGAAGCTGCTCACCGTCGTTTTTGAAAGGTCATGGAGAACAGGAGAGGTGCCTGAGGACTGGAGGAAAACTAATTTCATACCAGTCTTCAAAAAGGAGGACCCAGGAAACTACAGGCTGGTCAGCCTTACCTCCATCCATGGAAAGATGATGGAACAGCTCATCCTGGATGTCATCTCTAAGCACGCAGAGGAAAAGAAGGTTATCAGCAGTAGTCAACATGGGTTCACCAAGGAGAAATCATGTTTGGCCACTCTGGCCTTCTGTGATGGAATGACTGGTTGGGTGGATGAAGGGAGAGCAGTGGACGTTGTCTACCTTGACTTCAGCAAGGCTTGTGACAGTCTCCCATAATATCCTCATAGGTAAGCTTAGGAAGTGTGGTTTAGATGAATGGACAGCAAGGTGGATTGAGAACTGGCTGAATGGCAGAGCTCAGACGGTTGTGACTAGTGGCACAGAGGCTAGTTGGAGGCCTGTAACTAGCGATGTTCCTCAGGGGTCAGTACTGGGTCCAGTCTTGTTCAATATATTCATCAATGACCTGGATGAGGGGACAGAGTGTACCCTCAGCACGTTTGCTGATGATAAAAAAGTGGGAGGAGTGGCTGACACACCAGAAGGCTGTGCTGCCATACAGCGAGAGCTGGACAGGCTAGAGAGTTGGGTGGAGAGGAACCTAATGAAGTTCAACAAGGGCAAGTGTAAGGTCCTGCACCTAGAGAGGAATAAGCCCATACACTGGTACAGGTTAGGGGCTGACCTGCTAGAAGGCAGCTCTATGGAGAGAGACCTGGGAGTCCTGGTGGACAACAAGTTGACCATGAGGCAGCAATGTGCCCTTGTGGCCAAGAAGGCCAGTGATCTCCTGGGGTGCATTAAAACGAGTGTTGCCAGGAGGTTGAAGGGAGGCCCTGGTGAGGCCATATCTGGAGTACTGTGTCCAGTTCTGGGCCCCTCAGTTCAAGAAGGACAGGGAACTGCTGAAGAGAGTCCCGTAGAAAGCTACAAAGATAATCAGGGGAATGGAGCACCACTCTTATGAGGAAAGGCTGAGACACCTGGGTCTGTTTAGCCTGGGGAAGAGAAGACTGAGAGGGGATCTCATCAATGCTTATCAGTATCTAAAGGGTGGGTGCCAAGAGGATGGGAACAGACTCTCTTCAGTGGTGCCTGGTGACAGGACAAAGGGCAATGGGCATAAGCTAGAACACAGGAAGTTCCATCTCAACGTGAGGAAAAACTACTTTACTTTGAGGGTAACGGAGCACTGTAACAGGCTGTCCAGAGAGGCTGTGGAATCTCCTTCTCTGGACATACTCAAAACCCACCTGGATGTGTTCCTGTCCAGCCTGCTGTAGGTGAACCTGCTTTGGCAGGGAACTTGGACTAGATGATCTCTGAAGGTCCCTTCCAACCCCTACCATTCTGTAATAATTCCTTAATTTACTTGCATTGCTTATGCAGAATGTAAAGCATTATCTTTTAATTTTAAGCTAACAGCAAGGCTAACGTAAAGGTCTATATGCTCTTTCCATTAAATGAAAATTGCAGAACTGTGCAGGCACAAGATACTGAATCTATTTACTGAATGGGAGAAGGGTACTGTGGCTTCAAAATACACCTAATACGTTTGTCCTAAGGTAAAAAGTTTTCCTTCTTGACACTACTGTGACATAATTTTGACAATCTGACAGACTCGTAATATCTACAGTTACGAGTTTCGATGTCAGACTAATGGAGAAAAGAATTTGCTGTGAGCTGTTGGACATCCTGGATGAGCAATGGTGATTTTTACAGTTTAGGGGAAGAAATATGCAATTAGAGTGGAAGAAGAGATTCCATTAGTCTAAAAGTTACTGCTGAGTGCTGAAAAATTGGCAGGACAGGATGTTCTTTAGGATCAATTTGAGTCAACTTGCTAGCGTAGCAGTCTTCTATGAACTAGGTAATGTTCTAAGAACTGGTGTTTAAAACAAAGTTAATAGTGACTATTCTTTTCTGTGAGCATAACTCTGGAATAACGTACCATCCTTGCGCATGGCATGGAGCATTATATTACTGCTAAGTTAGGGACTAAGACTCTTAGTCCCTGAAAAAATGGAGTTCTATTCAGTTACTGCAAAAGTTAATGTACTTTGGCAAAATTTTGCTTGAAATAAAGAGTATGAACTGCTTCCAGTACAGAATGTAGTCTGAAAATTATTTGACACTTCAGGGAATAGTAGTGAGCTGAAGCTGTGAAACAGTGGAATAAAAATTTTGTGTGTTTTTTGAAAATAAAGCTCTTTTAAACCTCAGTTGCTGTGAAGTCTTAAATCTGCTTGCCATGTGCAGTTTCCTAAGCATCCTTTATAACCTTTGTAACTTTGTAAGTTGAATGTACTTTTGCAGCTGTTTGGGCTTGTTTGTAATCTGCGTGGCCTTGGGAATGTAAGTGCAGGACACTTACCATGAGGTCCTACTTAAACATTTTGTGTTAGAATAGTTAAACCAGAAATTCTTATTCTCGTAGCAAGTACGATGACTACCATTTTAAGTTGAAGCGCAGGAAGTTTGCTGTTACCTTTATATGAACAGCTTTCAAGTGTATCAATTTTCCGCACTAGTGCTTCGTTTCAGGGCTGCTGTTTGGTGGGGGGTGACAGTCACTCCAAAATAGTTGAAACACATGTCCAGTTACTTCCTGTTGGTAACCTAAGGATTAAATTACAGCAAAATGGATCATAACTGTACTCAGCCTTTCAAACTGATGTGCATTGCTATATCCTTTAAATTTGCACAATCTTTAACAACTTGTCCTCCTTGGCTTGAATTTTATGCAGCTTGTCCTTGGGCAAGTGATAGGCTGCTAGTTCCTGTGTATTTAAAAAACGCAGGAGGGGAATTGTCAGATGTTGAGGTAGATGACTTACCAACAGCATATTGTCTGGTGGGGTTTTTTTTTTGTTTTTTTTTTTTTTTCTTGGTCACTGAGCATGGTGTTGTTGAGTCCTTGATGTTGCTGGAATCCTTGTAAGAGATATACTATGTGTTCAAATCATCCGAAGCTTATTTGACATGTCTGTTAGAGGAATTACTTTCATCTAACATTATTCCTCACAGGTTAGCAATCACATAGTAGATGAGTCTCTATATGGATTTACCTCTGCATGATCACTTTGATGGGACTTGGTCAGATTGCTTGAGATAGGGAAACAGAGCAAATAGCTACCTTAATGCAGCTTCCTTCTTTATTTTGAAAGTATGTTGTTCCTCAAGACCACGGGCGTACTCAAGGAGAACACATGTAGGAGTAATGAATAGAAAGTTAATCCATTTGAATTATAAACTTGAATATTTGTCCTGGAATGTGTCCTTTAGTACAAGCAATGTAGTATTTGCCTTACTTCCATAAAAAATTTGAGTCCATAGCTTAAAAGGCCCTTAGGCTTTTGCAAAGGCCAGTCAGTAACAAAACCTTGAGTTTAGAACAAGGTTGATAAATAGCTAATGAATCTTATGTTTCCTGCTCCTGTCAAAACACAACTTGTTTTCTGAGTTTGAATTTTTTTTTTCCCTCTTCTCTTTAATTTGTCTTTCAAAAATAGCTGTAGTATGTTTGAAGAACTAAAATACTTTTCCTTCTCTAGGTGTGGACTTCAAGGTGAAAACTATTTCAGTTGATGGAAACAAAGCTAAACTGGCAATATGGGTAAGTCTCTCCTAAGTTCTTAATGTATTGCTTTGCTTTTGGAATAGTGATGGCTTGTATAATATATAGTTTGTGTAGAACACTTTTCTATTTAATATGAAGGTAATTTGGAAGAGTGGGAAGTTAATACTGAACAATTCAGAAGGTGGAATGAACTGTGGGACAACTGGCTAATAGGGCAGTTCTGTTGCTTATGAGCTTCTTGTGCAGCACTGATTCCAGGTCTGGTTGGGATAGGAGTAGAGAAAAGGGGGAATAAAATGGTGCTAAATCAATCGGACTCTTTAAAACAGTGAATGTGGCCATTCCTAGATTATTTTTTTTTTAAAATGAGTAATTAATTGTTTAACTTATAAAGAGTTAGCCTTCAGTAATCTGAGACTTCTGTGTATACTTGTCTGTACTTGACAGGTTTTAAAAGGGTGCACTTCTTAACCTAAACGTTTTAGGCAAAATTTAGTAGTGTATTAATGGGTTAAGAATTACTGTTGCATGCTCAATTTATGCTTAAATGTTACCTCTCAAAAGAATTTTTAGCCTAAAAACTCAATAGTCCTCATACAAACACTTTTATAGGCTTGAGGTCAGTGTTAGTTGTAGCAGGTGCAGCTGAAAGAGGGGGGAAAGGCAGTGTTTGTAATCTTAGCCTTAGTGTTCAACATCTATTCTAGTTAAAAGTACTAAACTTCTAAAGTACTACTAAAGTACTTCTAAAAGTACTAAAACTTCTAAATTCATGGCAAGTGAAGAAAGAAAAAGTACTTACAAGATTTTTTTTTTTAAACTTTCTCCATTCTGCAAACTACACTTGTGTGACTTGAAGCACCTTTTGAATATTCAGACTCAGTTGTGACTTCTTGTAGCAAACAAGAATAAAACCTTATTTCCCATATAAGCAAGATACCTGACCTTTACTTCCTTGGAAGTAATAGTGGAACATGAAATGTATATTGTAATACTTCTGTTGCTTTGAGGGTGTTTCATATCTTGACTAACAAACAGGACTTATTTCTTAGTGTGACAATAGTAATCATCGCTAAAATAAATGGGTTTGACAAGGAAAGTAACAGGAACAACTTGACAGACAAATAGACGTATAGGAGGAAAGCCAGTCTGATAGCAGAATGATAAGTGATCATGGGATGGAAAATATTACATAGGACTAACTTAGGGTTTATTTTCTTTCATATTGGTGAATATGAAGAAATAATTCTGAGGTAAACTGGAAAAGAAAAGCTTGTAAAGGTGTATCATGACATAAAACCAGTTTAAGATGTGTGGGGTTGACTGAGTGACTTGTAGAATGTTGGAAGTCCAGTTCAGTTATGCAGATTCTTTGGCAGGGAACCATTTTGAATCCACAGTGTTTCATGTGTCGCTTCTAACCTGCGATAACTTGGATGAAGTTATTTAAATCTTCTGTGCATAAAGTCTGCAATGATTGTGCACTGTAACTTGATCTCTGGTAAGAAAATAGCATCCTAATACTTGGTTTTTGCAGAGCTGTTGACACTTTAAATTTGAGCAGGGGAGGGTATAAACTCAGTTAATCTAGTAGTTGAATATACTTTGAATCTTATTTTATATGTTCATTAGAAGCAGAATAACTAAGAACTAAACTACCTTCTGCTCAAGTTCTGAATAACGGAACTTTCTGAATGGCTTTTTAGGATACTGCAGGTCAGGAGCGGTTCAGAACATTAACGCCCAGTTACTACAGAGGTGCGCAAGGTGTTATCCTAGGTAAGTATAGCTTTGGATGCTATTTTGAATAAGTTTGCAGTTTTCTCATGCATTGGAATTATACAAACCTTTCTATAATGTCTAATTGATACAAAAAATCACTGTATCTGTGTTGAACAACTCCTATATTAAAGGATCTTGAATTTGATATCTGACCATTTGATGGTCCTATTCCTCCCATTCTGGGAGGAATACAGAGAAACTGTCCAGGCAGTCGGGGATCAGGTTAGGAAAGCTAAAGCCCAGGTAGAGTTAAATCTGGCCAGGGGCAACAAGAAAGCCTTCTATAGGTATATCAGTGACAAAAGGAAGACTAGGGAAAATGTAGGCCCACTCAGGAAGGAAATGGGAGACCTGGTCACCCGGGACATGGAGAGGCAGAGGTACTCAACAACTCTTTTGCCTCAGTCTTCACTGGTAAAGGCTCTGACCACACCACCTGAGTTGCAGAAGGTAAATGCAGGGACTGGGAGTACAAGGCACTGCCCACTGTAGGAGAAGACCAGGTCTGAGATCAGCTGAGCAACCTGAAGGTGCACAAGTCCACGGGACCTGATGAGATTCATCCGTGGGTTCTAAGGGAACTCGCGGATTGCCAAGCCACTGTCCATCATATTTGAGAAGTCACGGCAGTCTGGTGAAGTTCCTGCTGACTGGAAAAGGGGATACATAACGCCTGTTTTTAAAAAGGGTAGAAAAGAAGACCTGGGGAACTACAGGCTGGTCAGTTTCACCTCTGTGCCTGGCAGGATAATGGAGCAGATCCTCCTGGAAACTCTGCTAAGGCACATGGAAAATAAGGAGGTGACCAGTGGCAGCCAACATGGCTTCACTAAGGGCAAATCATGCCTGACAAATTTGGTGGTCTTCTGCGACAGGGTTACAGCGTTGGTGGGTAAGGCGAGAGCAACAGACGTCATCTACCTGGACTTGTGCAAGGCATTTGAGACTGTCCTGCATGACATCCTGGTCTCTAAATTGGAGAGACAGGGATTTGACTGATGGACCACTCGGTGGATAAGGAACTGGTTGGATGGTCACACTCAAAGAGTTGCGGTCAACAGCGTGACATCCAAGTGGCGAGCAGTGATGAGTGGTGTTCCTCGGGGATCAGTAGTGGGATTGGTACTATTGAACATCTTTGTTGGTGACGTGGATGTTGGGAGTGAGTGCACATTCAGCAAGTTTGCCAATGACACACAAGTTCTGTGGAGCAGTTGCCACGCTGGAGGGAAGGGTTGCCATCCAGAGGGACCTGGACAGGTTTCAGAGGTGGGCATGTGCAAGCCTCATGAAGTTCAGCAAGGCCAAGTGCAAGGTCCTGCACATTGGTCAGGGGAGCCTCATGCACAAATACAGGCTGGGCGGAGAATGGATTGAGAGCAGCCCTGAGGAGTGGGACTTGGGGTGTTGGCAGATGAGAAGCTCAACATAAGCCGGCAATGTGGTCTTGCAGCCCAGAAGGCCAACAGCATCCTGGGCCGCCTCAAAAGAAGCATGGCCAGCAGGTCGAGGGAGGTGATTCTGCCCCTCTGCTCTCGTGAGACCCCACTTGGAATACTGTGTCCAGCTCTGGAGCCCCCAACATAAGATGGACATGGACCTGTTGGAGCAGGTCCAGAGGAGGACCACAAAGATGATCAGAGGGTTAGAGCACCTCTTGTATGAGGACAGACTGAGAGAGTTGGGGAGCCTGCAGAAGAAGAAACTCCAGGGAGACCTTGTAGCAGCTTTCCAGTATCTGAAGGGGGCCTACAAGAAAGCTGGAGAGGGACTTTTTACAAGGGCATGTAGTGATACGACAACGCGTAATGGCTTCAAACTGGAAGAGGGTAGATTTAGAATAGATCTCGGGAAGAAATTTCTCACTCTGAGGGTGGTGAGGCACTGGAACAGGTTGCCCAGGGAAGTTGTGGAGGTCCCATCCCTGGAAGTGTCCAAGGCCAGGCTGGATGAGGCTTTGAGCAACCAGGTCTGCAGTGGGAGGTGTCCCTACCCATGGCAAGGGGGTTGGAACTAGAGGATCTTTAAGGTCCCTTCCAACCTAAACCATGCTGTGTCTCATGTAGTCAGTCTCACTGGCCTGAGAACCACTGATTTTTGCATGAGATTAAAAGCTACTGCTGTTTGAAGAGATAGTTTGGAGCTGTCCCTGCAGTGCCAGGAATTTGCCTTTTATTTATTATTTTTGGGTTTTTTGCCTGTGCTTACTAAGCCCAGAGTCAAGAGAAAAAAAAAAAAGATTTTCCTCTTCTCAGTGTATTCTTTCTGTATCAGTATGTATAGAGCTTTCTCTTTTTCTTCTCCTTGTTCCTTTTTTCCTAATGAAATTAACATAAACACTGTGGAGTCTGGCTGGGACTTTTTGCTGTTTGTGTCTCCATACTGATGGGATGTTACGCACTCAGAATCAGTTAGAAAAGACTAGCTGGGAGCATTAAAAGCATCGATCTGTATGAGAGAAACCTAGGCCAAAACCTGTAATTGCAACATCACAGTGAAGTCTCTTTTGCTTTTCTTTTGTATATGGAAACGTGTTAACTAGGCACTGAGTTCTGAAGTTCTGCTCCTCAACTGCTAGAAGTGAGGAGCTAACTAAAGTAAGGGCAGGAAAGTAAGTTTAATCTTTCTTGAAGTTGTGTCTGACTTGAGAGATTCTTGATAAGTTATTGTGTCCAGTTAAATTGTTTAACTTGGAATAACCTCTGTCATGAGACTTCCTGGTAGGTTTTGTTTCGTATGTGCTGTTTCCCAAGTCTGAGTTGCATTATCTTCCTGGTATAGCAAGATGCTGTCAAGGCATGTCTTGTCAAGTCACTTATTGCTGGCACCAAACCTGCCACTTACTTTTGAAAGCTGTAGAATAAGCAAGCACTGTTTGGGAGCTAGAAAGTTCTGTTGTTGAGATTTGTATGCTCATTTTTTAAAATAATCTTCTCTTGACTATTTACTTGTTAAAGTACTTCCTAAAAATAAGGTTGTTCATGCAAGGCAAGCTATAGATTTGATTAAAACCAACTGTTTATGCCCATCTGTGCATGGAATGTGAGAATGAAGGAAAAAGTACTTTCATAACTTGAAATGGTAGTTGTTAGTCCCTGGGTAGTGGGTTTTAGGTTTAACAGGGTTTGCTTTTTGTCTGCCCTTTCTGCTCCAAGCATGGCTTATTACTTATATCCCACACAAACACTAAACAGTTTGAAATACTAAAATGCTGAAAATTCAGTAGTTCACTGGTATTTTTGAGGATTTGGCTACCAGTTTACTTTTTTAGCTAAAACAGTAGCATAGCAGTGGTGTTATACACGTCTTAATTATCACTAATAATTAACTCAGTGCAGGTCATGCAATCGTCTTTGCATACCTTTTGTGTAGTGATACTGATAAATATCCTACTTCAGGGGTCTGCAACTGTAGAATTCTTTGGAGAATGATAATCTTTAGCCTGTAAGCTAGGATGCCTCAACACAAAGTCTGACTGAATCTTAGAGTTGCTCTGCATTAGTATCGTCAGTGATTTGAGCTGGTGGATAGCTCTTTTTCCGGTTGTTCTCTTAGTAGTAAGTAAATCGGAATCCTTGGGCCTCCTTCAGTTTTTTAATTCAAAAAGCCATAATTTTTTGCTCCATTTGTAACGTATGCTGTATTTCTTGGAAAAATATTGTGGAAATAATATTGGTAATATCTTTCAGTTTATGATGTCACGAGAAGAGATACTTTTGTCAAGCTGGATAACTGGTTAAGTGAACTGGAAACATACTGCACAAGGAATGACATAGTGAAAATGCTAGTTGGAAACAAGATTGATAAGGTAAACTGAATTCAACTGCATTAGGTAATCTGTTGGTGTATTTTGTTAATAATGCATATTAATGCTATGCCTTATTATAGGAAAACCGTGAAGTTGACAGAAATGAAGGTCTCAAATTTGCAAGAAAACATTCCATGTTGTTCATAGGTATGTTACAGATATTTGCAGAGATCTTACTTGATTTTTGTTACATATGAAAAGTACCGCTTCTGTAGGACATACAATCCAATTAACGATATTTCTCAGCTGCAGTAGGTACAAGGATAATAGGTGTTTCCATTGTCTTAAAATTGTCCCTAAATATCTCCAGATATCTATGATAACTGTGGGTAAGTGTATCAAAACGCATAATGGTTAAGGGTGGAATACAGGCTCTTCTGTAGTCTGACAAAACATGGTTTAGGTTTGGGGTTTTGTCTGATTTCTTTTCCCAGCCTACTTGCTAAATTAATAACAGAAGAGAAATGAAAAGAGGGAAGACTGGTACCAGTGGCCAGCTTTCTGTATAGCAAAAGAGCTGGTACTTGACAGAAATCTGCATTAGAACTGGGATGTAGAAAGAGGTATAATTAACTTATAAGTGGTGGGTGGGATTGAATAATGACATAATCATGACTGGAGCAAATATGTTGGTCTCATCTTGCTGCAAAATGGGATGGGTTTTGTAGGCACAGCCTTGTAATGATAAATTAAAGTGGGTGGTGAAGTGATTCTTTATGCATAAGTTTATTACATGTTTCGTTTAAGGATCAGCACGGATTACTTTATAGGATGACTCCAGTAGCAAAGCAGTTCATTGACATGTGCTATACTTGGACTTATGTTCCTCATCTCTGATTGATGACATATCTTTGTCTAGTACCTTGCTGTGTTTCTTTTTGGCTATAGTGTCAGATGCAGAAATAGAAGTTCAAAGTTAAGGCACAAGCTGTTAAGTACATGGAAGACGAAAAGAAACATGAAAATTAAATTATGACTAAATAGATATATATCTGCATGCTACATGTGCTAAGTATCTGCATGGCTGTGTAGAACAACAGGGTGAGCCTTAGTGGGACTGAGGATTTTTGGATGGTATCTGTTGCTCTCATAATATATCCTGTGAGCAAATTTCTTGGGATTAGTCAAAGTAAGGCTCCTGAATGAAATTACCTAGAATTCTGCTAACTACAGAAGAAATGAGATCCTGTATTGCTTTTAATCAGCTGAGTTCTATCATGGAGCCTGACCCAGAATTCTACAGTATGGATCCTTGCTTCTTATGGTATGGTGGTGCTGCAGTTCTGACTAATGTACAGAATTGAAATACAGAACAGCAACCAGGTTTATCGGACATCTTAAGTTAGTAGAACTGTCCTTTCTTCTTACTGAAGTGCTTTCCACAGAAAAATAAAGCTAAGCTGTAGCTGTCTCCATATAGTATAGTGACATTCAACTTGCCAGCTCTTCTATTAAGAGTCTTTTGAGGTGTTGCCTTCTGTGGTGACAGAAATCTGCATACCTGCTAATTTTGGCATATTGTAGAAGTCATAAGTCTTGGTTGCAGGTTGAGATTTAACTGAAAGAGAAATACTAAACAAGTTACTGGGAGCTATGCTAACACTTGACTTCTTGTGTCCCTTCTCCAGAGGCAAGTGCAAAAACATGCGATGGTGTACAGTGTGCCTTTGAAGAACTTGTCGAAAAAATCATTCAGACTCCTGGACTGTGGGAGAGTGAGAGCCAAAACAGAGGTGTAAAGTTATCAAATAAGGAAGAAGGATATGGAGGAGGAGGAGCATGTGGTGGATATTGTTCTATGTTATAAACTTTGGGAAGCTTATTCTTTGCATATTTAAACAGATAGTGACATCTTTCTGTATATAAATTCATTAAATGCTATTTTTAGGGACCTTGCAGTTTGCACATACTTGTTTTGTATCATGGCAGTGAACACTTGTAGGAAAAATGTCCTGCAGCTTTCCCAGTTTGAAAATGTTATGGTAAGCATGCCCAATTTGCAATCTTCTGTTTTTTATAAGTAGCATAAATAATGTGCAAGAACAAACGCACTAAAAATTTTACAATGGTATACATTCATCATGAAACTATTCTAAACAAATCCATCTAACAGAAACACATTACTGCATTGTCTGCTCTTTGTCTTATTTTTAAATACTCTTGAAATTATAGAACTATAGTGTGCACAGATCTTGAAAACAGTGTGAGCTATAATATTACATTTCATCTCTTCTAGTAAATGCTTTTTTATGTTATTAAAACCAGCAAGATTATACAGTTCTTAGACAAACCTGCTAAATTTTTGTCTTTCAGCAGAGCTGTCTAAAATACAAATTGGCACAGGCCACAGCTGGTATCAGCACCTTCTTGAAGAGATGCTTTGAAAGCTTCCTTTGCTAAGTGGGCAGACACCCTTTTTTCTTTTTAATCATCACTTCAGTTGATGGCTTAACTGGAGTTTTAATCTTGTGATATTTATATACTAAATTTGTGGTACTCTTGCACTCTAGGTTTTTATGATGTGGTCTACTCTAGGTTTGCTATAGAAAGTCTTCATTTTTGGTAGGGGGTCTGAATGACATGTTCGTTCTTGCATTGTAAATCAGTTTGCCACACTTCAGTATGGATGCCTAATTTTCCTAAATGTTTGTAATATAACTTTATTTCAAACTGTAGCTCACTGTGGCTGTGAAGATCTCTACCACATCTGCTTTGTGCGGCTACTTGTTCAGAAATAAAACTTCCTGTCACAGACACTAAATGGGAAGCCATAGGGCTTCTGGATCTCTGTATGGAAAAATACTATTGCAAGGAGTATTCACTTGAATTTACTGTATCAAAGCCAATGGTTTGTTTCAGAAAACTTGTATAGACTAATAAATTTTTTTTTCCACAGTATTCAACTTTTCTAACCTCTTCCTATTGTAGAGTTGTATATTTTCTAGGACACAGTTTAAACAAGGTCACTTCTTGCAGACAAATTATTTCTGATTTCTGAAGGACAAGGCAAGGATGCTGTGTTGTGGTTTTATTTATTTTTTTAAATAATCACTATGGTGCAATTGGTAACTGATCTCTTAGGCAGTTTCTTGTAAATAAAGTGAATGACAGTACCTTTTATTACTACAAGGTTTTGTGTAAATGTCAGCATACATGATCTGTATTTTGCAGCAGGTCTTGGCTGTTTCTGTTAAAATACACTTTATTCTTCATGCAGAGACTTTGTTTTCTATTCTGTTTTGCACTTGCTAGCAAACAATACCAAAATTTGAAGACTTAACCATGCTAGTTGTTTTTACAAAATATTGTATCTATAGTATTGTTAATGTAGTAGGTTAATTTAAATATGTAAATATAATATTAAATATACATATTGTATTAAAACATTAGATTTGTATAACTTTCATGCAGAATACGTGGGCTGAGCAAATCTTGTTTGTTAGCATTGAGGTCAAAGGATTTCTGTTTTTTGTAGGTTAGCAGTAGAGGAAACTTACAGGAGCGTTAAAACTCTGGATAACTTAATTATTTTAGTATTATTAGTATTAGTAATATTTGGCCAGTATAATGCTGGCAGACACCTGTATAGGTATATCCATACCTCTAGGTGCATCTCTATGTTGAGAAGAGACTTAATTTTCAGTTTCTCGCAAAAGTTCCTTCTATCACAGGACCTGGATTCATCTTTTGTTCTGCCTTTGCCAGATGTCAGAGCTCTTGTCAAAGGAAGAAACTGCAGGGTACTCTGAATAGTGGGTATTGTTCTGCAAAAGAATCAAGTCATTTGCTCCCTCTTTCCCTGCAAAATTTTTCTGGGGTCAGAAAAGTATTCTGAAACAGCATATTTAGTGAGACTGAGAGCAGTTAGAGAGCTTTTTTTTTAAAAAAAAAAAAAAAAAGCAGATGTTTTCTAACTGACTTGCAACTAGCTTTTCTATCTTCTTTGTCTTTTAATCATGTTTGGTTATGTCCCTGAGGAATGGCTTTTCCTAGAGTCTCACCTCCTTTCTTTGTTGTTCTGACAAGAAGCTGTGTGTAGTGGAGGGGTGCCCTGTGCTTCCAGTACTTGTTAGAGCAAATCTAGCATCAGTTACTCTTACTCTGCTACATTTCTTTTTAATCCTTCCTCTTCTCTCCCTTTTTTTTTCTGGGGGGGAGCCGGGGAAGCAGGTGGAGGGGAGGGAAGCTGCCATCTTTCAAACAAGACTGTTCCCACACTTTCAAAGTTGTTTTTCCTCTTTGCAGGTCAGAATTATATCACCATTATCTCCGAGTGCACTTTCACTGTTTTAGCTGTAATGCAAGCATATCTGAAACTATTGCAAGCTGTATCATAACCTCTGCTTAATACTGATTTAAGCCTATGTCTTTGTGGAATATTGAGTATTGCAGTTAGAGAAGTACGCGCAAGAGATTGTTCAGTCTTCCTCAGTAAGTAGCTGAGGGATAACAGGAATAGCTGTTGTTTGTTCTTCATCACATAATGAGAATGTGTCCGTTTCCATGGCAGATAGTTTTATAAGGAAGTACTAAGCCAGAATGAGGTAACTGAGAAATCTTACACATGATCATAAAAGACAGTTAAAACTGAAGTTGTTTCCAGTTCATTTACTCTGTATTCAGTATTAAAATTATTGACAAGCAGTCATTTGTGGGTGGCAGAAGTTTTCTGTAGCCTTTACGCTAGCCTGGAAGGATATGGCACAGCAGTTGAATCTTCTTGAACTTGAGAATACTACTAAGTTTTGTTGAGGTTTTGTCTTGGATTTCTTCTTCCGCGGCTCTAAAAAAGGAGGTGGGACAGGTTTGTGGTGGAGATTTCAAGATGTATTTTTTTTTTAATTTATTTATTTTATTGCTAGTGGGGCTTTTATCCAGACTACAGCATCACTTTTCCTGTTCTCCTACTGTAATAATGAGATCAACAGCTGGCTCAAAGTAAGTCTTAACAAAATGAAAACGTGAGTTCAGTAAGTCCCCAGGCAATACAGATGACTGTCTCATCAACCTTGGCAGAACTTCAGGAAACGGTGGTCTTGCTGCCATCACATACCACAGTGCGAACTGCTCTATGCTTCACTTTGTTCATTCCCTTGTTTGCCAGTAACCTGAAGGATATATAGTGAACTACAATAATCTTTCTAATGGTGCCTCATAGTTTAGTGTAATAGTTCTGTGTTTGGAGGCTGAACTGGCTGCATTTTTTCAAACACTTGCAAAACTCAGGCAGCCTGTGTTGTGATCAGCACAAGTTACTGTGGTTTAGCTAGTGGAGGATTGATAGAAATGTTCAAGGTGCTGCATGCAACTCGTATTTGCTATCTTGCTTAAAGCTCCTGTAGTAGTTTTCAGTGTCTTGCTGTCCTTCAGGAAGATGTCAGGAAGCAACGTTAGTATGAGCAAGGCTTTTTCATGTTGCCAGACAAGTCACTACATGGTTTTCAGAGCTAGTTGAGCCTTCAAGGGCAAAATGTAAGGTGTTTTTCCTGGTCATGTTCCAACAGCATTAGCTTTTGGGGAAAAAAGAGAAGCAGCTGTCCATTGAAACTGTTTCCAGTTTTGTAAGGTTTCCGCATACCTTGCTCTTGAGTACCTGTGGCGCCTTAATTAAAAATTGATGAAGGGTTATACAAGCAAAGAACTGTGAAGGTGTGTTTCCAGACTACTGCGTCCTTGCATTCTGTGGCTGATTTTTATGCAAGAAGTTTTGTCCTTGTGCCTGAGTAACATCTGGTCCTCTCTGTTGGAGTTAAAATGGTCATGGTGACTACTAGTTTGTGTGGCATCTGTGCACATTTTATGTACAACGATAACAGAATTCCTAGTGAAGTTCTAGAGCTCTTGGGCTCTAGACCTGTATTTTAGAAGCTCCAAAAAACCCNATTTTTTTTTCTTATGCTACTAGTTTGTGTGGCATCTGTGCACATTTTATGTACAACGATAACAGAATTCCTAGTGAAGTTCTAGAGCTCTTGGGCTCTAGATCTGTATTTTAGAAGCTCCAAAAAAACCAGAAGGAGGCTTAAAATAAAAAGTGTCTAACTATGATTGGAAGGAAACTTTTCTAGTGTTTTTTATGCATGGTCAGCTCTGGATGTACTTGGTTTTGGGAACAAGTTTTCTGGTTGGATCCTTTTGACAGGAGTGGTTGGTTCCCAGTTCTTAATGCTTGTCAGGCTGGACTTTCTGATCTGAGCAGTGTGGCTATCAAGATGTTCATGACAATAAGAATTTTGTTCTTTAACATAGCTAGAGCTGGAGCTACTTACTTACTACTTAGGATTAGAATCAAAGCTGTAAACTGAGGCTCAGGGAAGAGCAGTAGCAGCTGCCCAAACTGTGAAGGCAGTTTTAATAGTATATGATACATTTCATGTATAATATGTGATATACACCATATAATTATTATATAATGTGCCATATAGTAAACAGACTATTTAATATAATTCATAAACACATTTTGTTAGAACTAGTATACTTTATTAAAATATCTAAGGCAATGTAGAAATACATATTTTATGTTAATATTTTCTGTTGGTTAGAGATTATGTATCATCTCTGAATTTCAGCTTCAAACATAATGAATTACTTTAATTCAGGGTAGGTATAACAAAGGTACAAAGCCTGTGGACAGGTGTCATCCAGAAGAACAGAAGGAAAGATGCCTATGGAAGCAAGAGTTGGGCTTTATGTACTGATAATGCCTGAGCTTGGTATGAAACCAAATCTGAAGTTCTAGGTTAATTGGGTACTTAGGGCATCAGGGGTCAGAGATCACATCTGCATAGATGTGATTTGATTTAAATTTTTCTCCTGAACAGTATCCTGAATCACAGAATGGTTGATGTTGGAAGGGGCCTCTGGAGGTCATCTGCTCCAACCTACCTGCTCAAGCCAGGACACCTAGAGCTGGTTGCCCCGCACTATGTCCAGACAGCTTTTTAATGTCTTCAAGGAAGGAGACTCCACAACCTCCTTGGGAAACCTGTTCCAGTGCTTAGTCACCCTTACAGTAAAAAAAAAAAGTGTTTCATGATGTTGAGATGGAACCTCCTGTATTTCAGTTTGTACCCATTGCCTCTGGTCCTGTCACTGGGCACTACTGAAAAGAACCTGGCTCTGTCCTCTTTGCACCTTCCCTTCAGGTATTTCTAGACATTAATAAGATCCTCCCTCAGCTGCCTTTTCTCCAGGCTGAACAGTTCCAGCCGTTCCTCGTGGGAGTGGTACTCCTGTCCCTTAATCATCTTCATGGCACTTGTTGAACTCTCTCCAGTATCTCCACGTCTCTCTTCTATAGGGTAGCACAGAACTGGACACAGTACTCTGGGTGTGGCCTCTCCAGTGCTGAGGAGAGTGCAAAGATCACCTCCATTGACCTGCTGGCAATGCTCCTCCTAATGCAACCCAGCAGACTGTTGGCTGCTTTTGCTGCAAGGGCGTGTTGCTGGCACATGTTCATTTGGTGTGCACCAGCACCCCCAGGTCCTGTTCTGCCATGCCGCATTCTAGCAGTGTGACCTCTAGCATCTGCTTGTGCCTGGGGTGGTTTGTCTCCAGGAGCAGGATTTTGCCATTCCTCTTGTTGGGCTTCATGATGTTCCTGTCTGGCCCTTAAAAGGGAAGCTTGTCCCTGGGGGGCTTGAACCACCAACATTTCGGTTAACAGCCAAACATGCTAACCAATTGCTCCACAGAGACTGATGTACATTATGTTTCTTCAAAAGAGCTGAATTCCTGACCGTGTTTGATAACTGCTGATGGTGGTGGCTGTGTGTTGGACAGTGACAGACCAGCACTGCTGGCACATTGCCACAACAAACCTGGTGTGTTACTGTGTCAGAGTACTGTAAGACATGGGGGGGGTGGAAGAAATGCTATTAACTCTTGTGGGGTGTGGAAGATGCAGTTCTTTTGATTTGAAGAAGTAGCTGTTTCTCACCACTTACCTCCCTCAGTAGAGGAGGGCTTGGGGTCATGTCATGCTCGGCCATCTGCTAGTACTTCAGAGGTGGGTTAACAGCACTTTCTCTAGCCAAAGCTACAGAAAGGCCCTGCAGCACCCGTGTGCTTTTTGTGCTCATGGGCATGGCTATAAGAAGTCTGAGAACCTGTGTGGCTGTGAACGTTAGTGCAATTAAAGCAAAACAGAGATAAACTTCGAAACATGGATTGAGAGCCTTCTGAGATGCTGGCTGCAGAGTTCTCGCTGTGTCTGGGAACTGGGGGTTGGAGATGATGCCTCTCTAGGGCAGGTCTTAATGAACAATGAAGATTTTGTGGTGAAACTTGTGGTTTTGTTTTCTGAAGCTTCACAGGTGTACTACCTCAGAGAAACCACTGATAACTTCAGTTTGTAGTGGGCATCTGTATTTTTCACTGTCCTTCACAAGCCAGGAAAAGATGGAGCCTTTCGCTCTGTATGCCCCTTGTGTATTGATGGAAACCAAAGGGTATGAAATACTGAGAAATGTGACAGGAGCTGAGTTCTGTTTAGCTAGTGAATCTGTATCTGGTTATGTCTGGTTTTCTGACAGAAGGAAACTGTCTTTTAATATCAGCCTTTTTTTGTTGTTTGGTAAAGCAAATACAGCAAAATGTTGGCTTGAAACTGGTTGAATTAAAAGTTAGGAAGCTTGATCTCCGCAAGGTTGTGCTTTGGAGTGCTGCTGACAATGTTGTTGGCGAAGTCCTTCTGTAACTGAGCTGTGTAAGCATAGGAAGGCACGTGGGTAATTGTTTTGGAAAGACTCTGGCCAATTTTCTTTTGGAGGAATAGGAACTGGTAGGTAGAGAAAAATGTGCTTTCAGTAACAGCAGCAGCAGATCGCCTCTCCTAGTACGGCATTTTACAGAGAGCAGCTTCCTTTCCCTTGCTCTGGTGTTTTAAGCTGTCCTATAAAGGAGTCTACACCACATGCTTCAAAGGTGTGGAGCAGGTCTGTCCCACAGTACATGCTAGGTCTTGCTCCACTGGCTGCTGCCCTGAGGAGCTAATGGGGAGGGTACTGGCTTGCACGCCCTGGTGTCCTTCTGCCAGGATCCCTGGCGTGAGACAAAGGTACAGATCCAAGTTTCATCCTGAGCTGGAATTGGAAGTCGGCTGTACAGGCCTGGAAGCTAAAATGTCCTCATGGGTGGCAGAGTTTAGATGTAGCCATAGAGCACATAGGGAGGAGTCCAGAAAGTTGCAGAGCCGAACTCACTCAGTACAGGGCCTTCTGGTTTTTTTAGTGAAGACTTAATAATGGTCTCTCAGACAGTTTCCAACATAATCTTCTGGAGCACTAACAGCATTCAGGCTTTGGCAATTATGTTTGAATTAACAAATCGTTAGTTTTCAAGACTGCAGGCATTACTCACACAGGCTTTTCTGTAACTTACAGTGTTTGAGTCAAAGCTTTCTAGGAGAGAGACTTACTAAATTAGCAGGTCTAGTTGGACGAGACAAGTGTTAAGGCACAGAGGTCCTTTTTCAGGTCTGTGAAATGGCTGCAATAATGCTATTACTGCAACATATTGCTGTTTCTTGGTGTGAACCGGAAGACAGAACGGTGCCCTTTTGTGTCAGGTCTGAATGCCTGTGCCGCCTCCTACATATGTACCAATCCAGACTGAAAGATGGTGAATGAGTAAGGGTGTGAAAAGCATCAATGGACTGTTAGTGTGGCACAGATGTGGGAGGTCTGGCTGAAGCAGCGCAGAGCTCAATAGTTGAATGTCCTCCTCCAGAAATCAGGCTGCTTCCTGGATCTTCTCTAGTTTGATGCCACAGGGAGAGGATTTGGGAATGGATCTGCTCCGGCTGTGAGGTTTGACTGTCTGATCTTGCTCCAGGGGCAGGAGCACCTTCGTACGGCACTATTTCTTTCTCCTAGGATTGCACGCTAGTTGGCAAATGGAATGTAGGAAACTTCTGTCATTTCACAGGTAAATGTGATGAAATGTGATGGGCAGGCTTACAGATTTCTATGGACTGAGCCAGCAGGTGAGCTTAACCCTGGGAATATCCTGCCTGCTTCTCTTCTTCCTTTAAACAGTAAGAAAAAGCCATCTTTTGGGTTTGTAATTTCCTTTTGCCTAGAGAGGAGAAACAAACTGTGTGAGGCTGGAGCGATCAAAAAGAAGTGCAATGAAGTTTCCTCTGGAAGTTGCAGATAGACAGCAGTGATACCTGAAGGCCTGCAATGATATCCTTCCTTTCTCTTGCGCTCCTCAAAATATAAGTAACAGTCTTCTGAGCTTAGTGGAAATTACTTGCTATGTATTTCACAGTAGTAGGTAGAAGCAATAAAAGCATTGAAATGCATTTGCCGTGCCCTCCAGAGAAGTAGAAATTACTTGACAGTATACAGATTCGAGTATTTTATCATACTAGCTTGAAGTTTGAATGCATCCTCTGTTTGCAGACTTAGTCCAGGAAAACAGAGCAGGGAAGGAGTTTAAGACACCACTGTAGTCTTTCTACCCTAAGAAAGGATCAGGTACACTCAAGCCATTCATATATTTAAAATATTCTTACAAGTAACTCAACAATGAAGATTTTATTGCCTCCAAAGACAAAACTCTTCCACTGTTTTTGGAACCTTAATAATGGAAAGCTTGTCCTTCTGTTTAACCTTTATTTCCTTTGCTGTAATAAGAGCATGTTCCCTCAGCCAGGGCTTCTGCTGAAACCTGTGTTTGCCAGGTGATGTCTATGTGCCTAATGGAATCAAGCTGAAGATAGTTTCACTTATGACATGTAAAATAAAGAAGCGGTTGCATTTCCTGCTGGACAGGAAAGCTGCTTGTTGTAAAGTGATGCCTTTTCATTTTTTTTTTTTCTTTTTGGGTAATAGAGTACAGAACTAGTAATGTAATCTCTCTCTGAGCCTGTACCTCTTTTTTTAATGCATCAGTGTCTGTAGAAATGAATTATATCCAAAAGCTTAAACCTGGTAATAGACTTAGCTCTCAGCATGCCTCTGAGGAAAGCAGCTTAACTGCGCTGTCTCTCTCTATTTTGTATACAGGAGAACACCTCTAAGGCCTTTTTTTGTTCACTAAAACCTGAGGTTTTAGTTTAATGACCCTGTGGTAGTCCACATATTTCAAAATGTCTGCTTGGAGTTTTGTCTCCTAGCTGAGTCCTAACCAGCTGTGGTATTGTTAGTAGCCACTCCTGAGCTGAGGCAAATCCTTGGGGATGATCAGCTGCAGTGCAGCAGGAATCAAGTCAGCGGACTTGGAAACACATGAAAACATGTTAAGGGAAAACAAAAGCTAAAGAGCCCCTAATTTTTACAGCAGATGGTGTTTGAGTGTTTTTTCTATCTATAAGTGAATCATATAATTGAGAATTGTTTCAGTTCAGTTATTTAAATTCATGTTTTCTCATTTGCTCTACTCTTGTGCTTCTGTCTTGACCCAGGCCTGTGCTTGATGCCTCCACACGCTTTAGCCCTGACACATTTAGCCCTGGCAGCGCCGTGCAGTTGAAATCTTTTAGAGTAGCTGCTATTAATATGCTAGCGACCACATGTAAGTGATTAACATTAGTGTGGTTTCCCTGTACTTAGTGGAAGGTTCTAGGTCTAATGTTAACTTTGTAATAAGAGGAGATTAGATTGGAAATATTTTAGGGATGTTCAATCTTACAGGCATGGCTGAAGATGGGAAGGGAAGAAATTAGATGGTGCTGGGACAGCAACGTGGCAGGTTGTCCTAAAGAATGCCGTGACATTTTGTAATTACTTGCAAACAGTCGCCATCTGCATTGCAAGAAAAAGGTTATTTTGATGTCCCTAATAGGGGTGCTATTAAATAAAGCAATTGCTGTCTGTTAGCAAGGGGTTACATACCTTCTGAACATTTTGCTGCTCAAATCATGCTCTAGAAATGTGTGCCATGTTGAAAGACTGTGCTGTCTCCTCCTGCAGTCCTCAGAAATCCTCCCTGCACTGTCAGAGCAATCAGTGGTAGCAGAGGGGCTGCAAAGTGCTCTGCAGCTTGACCTGCCCCTGTAGTGCGAGCAAAGTCTTCTGCGTCCATCCTTGCAAGTAGCACACACTCCTTATCCCCCTTGATCCCTAGATAATTTTACAGCATAACTGACATGGAGAAGTGAGGGAGCAAACTGGGGTGTGTGTGTGTGTGTGTGTGAAAAAGAAGCCCTGTGAATATTAAACAGAATCTGCTCCTTTCTGCCTCTCCCAGCCCCAAACTGCTTGCAAGACGGATTGACGTAAAGGTCTGTCTTTAGGACTATGCTGTTGCTCAAGTGCATGTGTGCATTGTATGATAAATTATACCTAATTGTTTGTAAAATAACTTTTAAGATGTGGGAGTTTGTGTGTATTCTTGTGCTCAGTAACCTCTGCCTCCCTTGCAGACTCTCCTGTAGGCTTTGCAAGGGTTAGAGGAGTTTGCCACCAAGCAGAACTCTTTCCTCCAGAGCTTTCATCTTTAAAATGACCTATTGAGAAATTCCCCCTTTGCCCATGCACAACTGATTTTTATGAACTCCTGTCAAATCTCCTAATCCTGGTTTGGTCTTTTGGTGCAATTTACTTTTATCCCAAAACGTAGTTCCCAAAATTTGCCAAAGAAAACAGCGGGTACTATAGAAAGACCATTTTAAATGAAGCTGTTTGGAGGAGCCTGTTAGGAAAGTAAAAAAGTAAAAGAAAAAAAAATACAAAAGGCAATGTGTTTTTCATATCTTATATTTACGTTTAAAAAGAAATCTTTCTTTTATGCTCTGATTAGAAGCTAAGTGGATCTTTGAAACCACAGTATTTTTCCTTAGTGAAATTTTATATCTCTCTGTTAGTAAAAGGCCCTGAAAATGCTGGGTTTTTTTTTTTATTTAAAGACCAACGTGAACATTATAATAAGATATTTGCAGGATTAAGAAATGCTGCTAAATGAGACTTTGCAAGCGGATATGGGAGAAAGAAGATAGTGTATTTGTCTTGGGCACCTGCAGCTCTCCATTACCATAGCGTGTGAGCCCTCTGTGGTCATTAGCCCTCTGTAGTGCTTTGTGACAGGCTTGCTGAATTGCTCCAAGATGGGTCTTAATTTCTGCAGAAGCATTTAAATGGCAAACTCCCTTTGAGCAGTTGGGTACAAATTATTTGTGTAAAATCCCACAAGGAGACAGAAACCCACAGCTTGAATTAACATGCCTGAGTTCCCACCTAGTGTCCTTGATGCCAACCGGTTCTCTTCCCCTAGTACAGTAGTGGTAGCTTGCCCATAATAGGTCAGTGATGCTCTATATAAGCTTCATTGAGGTGCACTGGGATTATGGGGAAATCGGGACTATGGCCTGACCCAGGCTGGCTGTGCACTGTTGCTGCTTTGGGTAAGAGAGAGGATGCAGTTATGCTTCCTCTGCGTTAGAGCAGACTTCAGTTACAGTTTTGCTCTTGGAAAGAATGATGTAGAGAGAACGTGCTGGATGTATGTGCTCTTTCAATGGACTCACCTTACTGAATGATCCTGATTTCTCTGTCGGACTTCTTTGCCCTTCTTCTCAGCAGTCTGTCAAAGTTTGTTGGGTTTTTTTTGGTTTTGTTTTTTTTTGACTGTTACTAGCAATGACTTAGAATTTTTACAAACTCTTGATGAAAATGGAGTGCCCGCAGTGTTGTGCCTGCACTACTGTCCGAGGTTCCTGGCTGACTTTTACCTTGTGAGTAATGTCAGTTTAATCTATTGAGTGTGGGGTTTACGGATATCATGTAGTGTGGGCTTTTTCTTCAGAATATCTGATCACAATGTGTCGAACTCCTAAAAACTGTGTCATTTTCCTCACTACTTTGTGTTTACCCCAAAGAAGGAAAGCACATTATTCTGATAAGACCCATTTCCAATAAATGGTGTCCAAAAATGTTTAATTCTTCTAGCTCTCCCATCCTCTGGCCAATCTCATTTAAAGACTTACGCTCTTGGCTTATCTCATGTTGCCCTTTGTCCCTCACCCAACCTGTTCTGTGCAGTTACATGCAGCTCTGCAGGCTGTAAAAGCCTTTAGCAATCTTTTCAGTCCCTGGTGTATTTCTGCTCTCTGGTTCGTGCCTCCCAGCAGCACAGTGATTAAAATATGCTTTCATTCTTTATTAATGACATACTGTATCATCTTTCTACTGCATTGTCTCTGATTAATGTCTGTATAGCTCCAGATCTTCCTACTTGCCTTTCTGGATACTGATACAGCACCATAACTTCTCTACTTCATGGAATTTCAGTGGAATTCAGTATTTATTAGACATAGCTATCGAATGACTAGACATCTCCTCGGTTAGCTCCTACAGGATTCTTGGATGCAAGTTACCTAAATCTAGCTAATACGGCTTAAAAATCTAGGTACTAAGAGCTGTTTATTCTCAGTGAGAATTCTTTCACTTTCTTCCTAATTATCAGTGGATTGGAAACTCTTTCATGGGGAGGAGGAAAATGAAGAGCTGAGGCCAGGCTAGATGAAAGGAAGTAAGTGGTTGACCAGTGATTGTATTTCACCCCTTGGTACTAGCCCCAGAAGGGCTGGGGAGCTTGGGTTGCTGGTAGCGGGTCGACGTTAGCTGCTGAGGAGGAGACTTGGCATCTCTCATGCATTCATCCCGATTCTTGTGCTTATCATGTTCCTTCCAAAAATGTTTTTGATCTGAATGTTCAAGTTGAATGTTGTGTCCTAGGTCACAACAAGAGTTGTGAACTTGCCGGAGTCCTACATTCACACAAATACAGTGTCTTAGCATTGCTGACCGCAGTCACAGGCAGTCCTTGTCTGAAAGCTTGCATTTCTATCATACGGTAACATGGAAGCTCGTGGAGGGATTTCCCTTTCAGATCAAAGGCAAAATCTCTCAGCAAAAGTCCCTGACATTCTGCAAATGCAGCTCTTTGTGCCTTCCAGATGGAGAAATTGAACCCTGGTTTCAGGCTTAAGCTGGCATATTTTCATTTATCTTAGTAAGCATGTTAAAAATCACACCTTTAGTTAAACTGGTCCAAGCTGGCCATGTAGAGAAGGCCAGAGATGGAGCACAAAGAACTGACTGCCTTAAGACTGGGCAAAAATGATGACTTTTATCCTGTAGTGGCTGAATGACTCCAGCTGGCTTTTGTTGTATCGTACAAGAAACCGCTGTCTGAGAGGGTGTCAGGATTAACAGCCTGGCTGGTTTGTTCCCTTTCTCAGTACACTACCTCGTCTGACTTCCTGGATGCTCTGAAAATTACTGTAAAATCACAAGTGAGAAAGTAACTTCCACAGAGAATAACTCGACACAATAGGCAAATCTTTGCTAAGCAAGGAAATTCTTTAAAAAGACTCATTTATTAGCCACAGAGTAAACCAAGAAATGCAGCAAGAGAGGAAGAGCAGAACTGTATTTGGACCAAATGCTTTTCAAGGTCTCTTCCATAAGATGGCAGCAGCTTATTTTGTGAACTGGACTGGGAGACTGATGTGAAAGGGTATCTGCTGGAAGCCCTACAAAACAGGCATTCAGTCTTCATAGGCTTTATTTCTATTTGCTTGATGCACATCCCTTATTATTGTCCCAATATAGGTCAGTTGGGAACCTTACTTTATGTGCTAAACCATTTTGTATTGTTTGGTACAGTGGTGATTTTGTTTTTTTCTAAATATAGGCACAGATGCTAAGAGGCAAATTCTGCAAGAGACTTGTTAGTATCAAATGACACTTTTGCATTCGCTTCTATCAAGTGCACAGGAGTCACGCTAACAAAGCTGTAAACTTGAAGAGTGGAAGGAATAAGACTGTGGTATTTGCCTTCCATTCGTTTTTAAACTAAACTGTTCAACTTCCCTGATTTTTATTTCTGTATGTCGATGGAGCGTTACAGTACAGCCCAAATGGGCTCTGTCATGAGCTGGTTCTGATGTTCCTCCTCTGTCCTCTAATTCAGACTCTGGCTTGGTGAGGACCCCAGGGCTGGACCTTGTCTGAAAGTGAATGGGCCAAACACAGCAAGTGTGAGTGGTTTCCACAGGCGTGCTGGGAAAGGGATGCACCCAAATTACTGATGACAGGAGTCTGATATTTTTCATCCCAGAGGAAAATTTGGGGGTTTAGAGAGCACCTCTTTCTTAACTATTGGACCTGCTTTTCTATTGAAAACAGCAGCTGAGATGGGTTACTTTAACCCCTTTTCCTTTCTCTGAATCATGCCCCAACTTGAACTAGGAAAAGAAGGACTTTCAGCTCTCCAATTTTGGCCAGTGGTGACGTTTAAAGTCTTCGAAGAAGTTATGCTTGGCAAGAAATGCAGTATTTATGGGGTCATTTCATTGTTACTGGTGTGCAGTGTGTGTGCTGCCTGATTTATACCAAGGAGACTCCTGGAATGTGTGTCCTGGTGATTTTTCCTTTTTTCTTTTTTTCTTTTTTCTTTTTTCTTTTTTCTTTTTTCTTTTTTCTTTTTTCTTTTTTCTTTTTTCTTTTTTTCTTCCTTGCAAGTTATTTGAATAACATTTGAAATGTTTTATTTATTCTAGAAAGGTTCACATTCTTTCCAAGAGTCCAGTTTCTTCCGTTTTCAGAATGGAGCCTTTTTTACCTCAAATTATTTGTATTGTGATAGCATCCAGAGACTCTGGTCAGGATGGCCCCAGAGGGCTTGGAGAAACAAATTGGGTGAAATGAGGAATAAAAGTAAATGAGAGCAGTTCAGAGTGTTTGGGGAACACTGGGTGTGCAAAGCTGGCTTGTAGCACTGAGCGCAGGAACAGGTCAACACAGAGCTGGAGCCTGGGTGGGGAGGACCAAGTTCAAAGCAAAGTGCCTGGTTTATTCAGTTTAGGTGGAGTGGATGAGGCTGAGAGGGATGGCCCAGCATCTAGCTGAGTCTTAGCCTAAGGATGCGGCTTTCCATGGCCACATAAAGTGCTTTTGTTTTTCTTTTGTGCAAAGTTTTGTTATGGAACAAGTTAATGGCAATAATTTTGGTTAGTAACTAATTCCCTGGAGTGAATGGCTTTAAGTCAATTGCGTATCAGATGTTGCCACATATTACTTTGTTTTGGTGTTTAGCCACAAATAACTCATGACAATATTTTTGTATTATAATACACCATAATTTACTTCTAGCAAGCATGTAATTCCTAAGAGACAGAGTGGCATTCAGCCTATACGTTCTTTGGTCGACTCTATATTGAATCCAACACAATGGGTGCAGCTGAATGATTTAATGTCATCCTGAAAGAATTCACACAGGCTGCTGAAAAAGAAAACAGGCCATGGAAATAAATTGTAACTAAATGTGTTCTTAAATATAGGGCTACAATGCACACAGAGGTTGTATAATGCTGTCCCCCGCTGAACTTTTTCAGCAGTCTTGGAGCCTTACCCTCCTGTGGGGTAAGAAAAAAAAGGCATCCTGTAGGGCAAATTCCACTGAACAGTAAATTCTGTGAAATGCTCCTTTCATGTCGGACAGGTGGAAGTTCAGGATTCCAGGACAGTTCAGGAGAAATACGAGATTCATACCAGGCATGAAGGTATTCTGTTTATTGACGCGCTGGTTTAAGTAAGAGTGAGAAGTCCAAGAAGTCTGCTAAAATCTCCCTCCTAGGTGGAGGTAACTTGGGGAGTCTTCAAGTCTGCTGTGTATCAAAATAAACAGTTTGCTAGTTCGCTTGGGTGTTCATGGGCTGGGGGAGAAATGAAGTTGTGGAGCTGATGAATAGCTTTTGAATAGGTTGGCCTGCAGGGGTATGTGCCAGAGCTGGCACTTGGTACAAATACGTGCTCGTGGCAAGACCCTGAGATGACACTAGCGCTAGTGTTGGCTTGCGTTACAGCAGAATCAATAGAAATTCACTGTTTCGCTTTATAAGCCCAATTATCTGCTGGGCATATAAAGGGTTGATGCTTGTTTCATTAGGGTAGAGAAATAGCTTACACGGTCACCCCTGACTTGCACCAGTTTTAGCAAACTGACTTTGTTTTGATTTTGGAGGGGTTGTGTTTTAAAATTGTCAGTTTTCAACTCAGAGAGGCTATTTACCTTTTATTTACTGGAGAAACCATGTGATTCCTTGCATTAGTGTGTTCATTAATTCTGTTCTGTTTTAACTATGTCAGAAACCTACTAAAAAGGGTTCAGAAAATTTCCATGCCAGATATTTCAATGTACTTTAGACGATTTATTTTATTCTACTTCTAGCTTATTTTATTTAAACTTATATTTGAATGATTTCCTGAACACAGGCCTAAATAAATCATTTTTATTTCAAAAACAATGGAAGTAACTTCAACCAATACTCAGAAGGATATCGCTGAGCAAGTGTAATGCTTGCTTTATGGCTTTGTATGCTGCACTTGAAATAGTACCTATGGCAACTGTAAATCAGATTTTTTGGTACAATTGTCCCCAGTGCTGCAATAGGATCTGTCAGTTAGGAAGCTTACAGCCCCTGAATCCCACTGAACTCCTGGGGACTTTGTGTGAGCTTGAGGGTCTGTGCCAGGGTGAATTTTGTTGCAAAGTGGAGGCTGCAGTGTTGGAAATGCAGTGACAAAACAGAGGTCAGAAAACGTGACTCCTCTTGCAGCATCTCCTGCCCAGGGAATGGCGTCTTCATGGCTGCAAGGGTTTAAGCAGCTTGCTATTTACTAGTCTTCTAGTATTTGGTTAAAAGGTAGTTAAAAGCGGACTAAAGAGAACAGAAGTTTCCCTTACCCCGGTGCATTGGTACAGGCTGGTGCCATTTACGTTAAAGTGCCTGTTCTTGGAGAAACTGGTACCAATAAAACACGTACCGGTAAGAAGCCAATTTATGTACCAGAAATGACTACATGTGTTACATAATTAGAATACCTGCCCCGACTTCTGAAACCTATCGCTGCTGGGCCTGCTTTTAATCTAGCATCGTCTCTTCAGCTTACGAGATGAAATGTAGCTGGGGAGCGTTATGAGAACCAGATGGAGAGCCTGGCTGGAGGGCTGGCGGGGATGGAGACTACCTTGGCCCGCTCCGAGCTGAGCGTACTGTGTACCTCCGAATGATACCTTAATCCATGATAAAGACAGACAGCTCACTTTTCCAAAATCAAAACCATATTCATCAATGGTAGCCTCTTTCCAACACAGCACAGGCTACTGCTCAGAGAGATGCAGTCTGTGGAACAGCTTGATACAGGCAGAACGAGATGGCTACACATGGATAAGATAAAATCATTCAGCTACCTAATAAATAAGTTTGAAAGATGTTCTAAGATGATACAAATTCAAATACTAACTTGATTTATTATCCCAGAGGGGTGTTTGCTCCACCTTTCAGTCACTGAATCCTGATTTACAGTACATGTTTTTAGACTTGATTTTTTTTATTCTTTTTAAGAAAGAAAACCTTTAAAATGTAGTTGGTTGACCTAGCTCTCTCTGCCCAGCTAGCTTCATGCTGCTTAAATTAATACAACTCGTTCAAAAATGTAGTTGAATGGATGGGTTTTTAAGTTAGCAAGGATTCAGTTTTGGTAACAAAATGTTATTCCTACATGGTAAAACACCAGTAGAAGTAAAGTCAATAAACTCTAAAGGCAAATATATTAAAGAATTCTTATGCATCATGATTTTCCTCTTGCCATCGAGGGAGAAGATTGTATTTTATACAGGAACTGAGATGTTTCCCTTTCTGTAGTCCTGTGTGGATTTAACTAAAGCAGCAACTAAGAGAAACAAGAGTTTCATAAAGAAAGCCTTGTTGATAATTATAGAGTGGTTGTAAGCGTAGGTTCATAGCCTTTATTTTTCTTGTTCAGAACTTTATTATGGATCTTTAAGTTTCAAATGACTCTTGATACTTTGCATGTGTGAGAGATTTTAGGTAAATAAACATAACTTATTATTTTGGGACAATACTTCAAATATATATTTTAAAGGGCATGTTCTTTGTTTGACCGCATGTGACTCTCATAGATTTATAAGCTAACTATTCTAAACAGATTATCAGATTGTAAATAGGATAGAATGGAGCTAGAAGGAGAAATAAATACTGTTTCTAGTTAACAGTTCTAGTTCTAGCAAATCACCCTTGTATTAAACAGGTATAAATTATGTATTGATTGTTCAAAGTTTTCATCGTGGTTGGGGTTAGAAAAATTAAGCATAAAAACATAAGAACGTTGCGTTCATTTGCCAAATCACAGCTATATTTATGTTTGCAGAAAAATAAGTATCTTTGACAGCTGTCCTTTGAACAATCTGTTGGTTTTTATCATCTGCATATTCAATCAGGAGTAGAAACTGGTTGAGGAAAATGTGAAAGTTTACCAAATTTGGTCTACAAAGATAAAATACCTTTTTGGCTAGGATTTTGCCTGTTGCTTTTTTTAATACCTCTTGAACTCCAGTGGTGTCATTTTTACAATGTAGCCCTGCACATGTGAATAATTTGGTGGTAGTAGTAACCTTCGAAAGTAAGGCATTCCTTGATCTGGAAGAAAAACTTCAATCTATTCAACCTCTTTTCTTTCCAGGTAATGTTCTCCTTGATAAACCATTTGTATTAAATCCACGGTGTCTTCCACACCAAGAATATGACTGATGTGAGCCTGTACTGTGTTATATACCATAGTGTTTGAAGCATTGTGTGTGTTGGTGAATTATTTTCACAAACCATTGATTCAAAAGGCTGTGGACTTCAGAACAGCATGTTTTGAAACTTTGAAGGCTTAACAAGAGACCCTCAGTCCACCAGAAGAGTGTGATCTTATGGGCACAGTTTGCAGTGCTGCTGCTTACAGCATTTGATGGATATCCAGATATAAGCTCCATAGATTTCTCTTTGCTGTAATTTATTATGTCCACTTTTTGCTGGAACTTGTAGCAAAATTAATCATAGTAGTCCTTTTTTTTTTTTCCATATTTAAAAGTTTAAAATTTCAGAGAGCCAGGCCCTAAGCTTTATTCCCTCTGTTTTGAACTGCTAGTATCTCCATTTGCATATGACACCATGAATGTCTCTGATTTATTCTTTTAGTCAACGAAGGAGAAAAACATTGAAAGCCTGTTCTAAGTTATGACAAATAAAATTACTGATTTCTTACATACTGAAAAGCCAAGAACCCAGTGTCTGGCTAGTTCAGATTTGTTCTCTCCAAAGGTGTTATGCTGCTCCTTATTCATGTTCCATTTGGGATTCCAGCCATTTAAAGAATGTTATCCTACTAGTATATACAATGCATTTATTTTATCGCACATACTTACTTTGTTATTTAATGCCACCCAGAGTTTTCAAGGTGGCTTAGAGTATAAGAAAAAGGGCAGTGTCAACCATTAACATCTACAACTTAAACCAGACCTGATACAGTAAAGGGAAGAACATTAATCACAAGATGCTTGAGTGCCAGCAGTGGAACTTGCTCTTGCGTGGTAAGACTAATCAGGCTGGGCTGATACAGCTTTATTTTGGTCTGACTCCTTGATATGCCTTGAGCAGTAAGTGGCCTTCTGGTAATGCTGCACTGAGGAAGGTGGTGGCAGAGCATCTCTGGAAGGGTGGCTCAGACCCAAACCAGGTGATGGACAGGAGGAAGGGAGGGATGATGCCCTGTGACAGAAGATCTACCAATGGGGAGCAGCACAGCCTTGGGAGTAGGTTATGCTTAAACCTGAGTCAGTGCAGAGAGGGGAGCTTTGAATGGCAACCGATGTGGAGACTTGCGGGGCCAGAGCTAAAACCGGTCTAATTTTTTTTTATTTGTTGCTGCACTGCCTGTGCCTCAAAGGGATGTTTTGTATGGCTTAAGGCAATGCTGAAAGCAGGAGATGGTGAGGACGTGGGTGAGTTAACAGTCTGAGTCAATGTTCTCTGCCTGTCATTTGCTTCATATACAATATATTTCAGTGTGAAGAGCCCAGCTAGAGTGAATTGTTCCACAAAGAAGAAAGCTAAGTTTTCACCATCTAATCAATATTTCCTGAAGAGGTGCCAATGTCTACTGAGCAGAATTATGATCTTTCTGCCATAAATCATGTCATTTCTGACCCTAAACCTTCCCTGCCCAGATGTCCTCTCTTCTGACGAGTGACATTTAGAACAGGAATATTAGCATTTAGGACAAGGACAGTGTGTGCTACAAAGCACATACTTGGGTGCTCTGCAGATAATAATTTCTGAGTTACTCATGATGATAATTTTTGGGAAATTCAGAATGCCTCAGTACATGTGTCAGATTCCTGGATTTGGGCCAAGAGGGTATTATAAATAATAAACATCAGTATTGTTGCCATCCACTGTAGCTAACTACCATCTTGGATGCAGATTAGTTTGTGCACTTGTATTGCACACAGACATATACAAAGTCTAGATTTCTCTTGAAAAAGCTTGGTGTTTTGGTAACTAACTAGATGAATAAACATATAATCTTTCAGGAGCTGGCAGGACAGCATCTAGTTCTCGTTACCCTCTTTGTTTCTCTCCACCCTTTGGCTCTCAGCATAATTAAAGACAACTGCTCTGGCCACTCAGCTCAGCATCTGCAAGATGAAGTTATACATCTTCCAGACGTGGCACTCAGTTGCCAGCACATTTCTTACCCTCTGGTATGCTTTGGGCCTCCGCTTTTGCCTCAGAGCTGTCTACCTGTCTCCGAGACTGCTGCCGATGTTCTTTTAGCTATGGCGCACGGTACTGGATTCCTGTGTTGCTCTCTGTAATACTATGCGAAGGGAAAAGAATGGGGAATGCTGTGAGAGATGATTACATGGAGCTAACGGTGAGCTCATTTTACTTGCAAACATATCCAGAGCAATCCAGTTATTTCGGAGCTTATGCCCACCGTTTTTCTGCGACATAGATGTGAGCTGAAGAGTACTCTCTGCCATCATGCCACGGTTGAGAGTACCTGCGTATTTCTGTAACAGCAGCAGTTGATTTTCTATTTTAAGTAGAATGATATTACCAGAAAATTGTTAACATTTGCATAGAGAAGGTTAACTCTTTTAAGTGGCTTCATGCCATTAAGTAGGAATGTAACCACTCCAGTATAGCAGTTTGTCCACGGAGAGGAAAAATAACCCTTCAAAACCCTGGCACCAGCTCCACATTAGAACTAAATTACTGTAGCAGACTGAAATGACAAGACTCACATTTTTAAATGAGCATGCAAACGAGGCATGTGCCCAGATTGGCATGGGACAGGAATCCTATTTTGCACATATGCCTTGCGATTTGTGTGCACACACAAAAACAATTAAAAATATTCTGTCAAAGAATACATAATACAAGACTGGAGGAATGATTTTCATATTCTTACACCAGTGGTGTGTGAGAAGACCTAAGCAGACTACAAACATTCAATGTTTTCTTTAATAGGCAGTACCAGGACAGCTGAGGACAGCTTATCACAAATGACCAAGGAAACCTATTATGGCATGTATATATAGAATATACAAAGTCTAGAGTATTTATATATAAATATACTCTAGAGTAGAGGCCTCTTAGCTGTCTTTTGTAGCTTTCTAGGTGGAATACAGGAGAATGGACAGCCTGCATTTGTCAGGCAGGTCCTCTCCTGTCTCAGCAGGTGAAACATGGGATGTCATTTTGTCTGGACTGCAGCAGTGCAATACATAATTTGAAACATTTCTTGTTGTTCTCCATTTCAGGTGATGTGTCCAGTAGCATTGCTTTATGAAAAGCTCTTTAGGGGCCTGTTAGGTACAGCCAGCCCCATTGTGCTTTCCTGGATGCTTGATGAGAGAAGCTGGGTAGCCTCAGCAAGGTTGAGGGCAGCTGGGCTGAGGCAGGCTGTGTCTGGCCGAGGACATGGTGTCCTGCTACACACCGGGGAGTTTTCTTCAGGACTAGCAAATTCAGGCTTTGTAAAATTATTTTATTTTCCCAGCCATGAAAAAAACCACCTGTTTGAATTGTGGAGATCTGGTTGTCCTGGAGCCCTGGGTGCGCAGTGGGGCACAGTGATAGTTAAGGCTGTGTGATCAAAGGGAGAGGTTGAGCCTGGCACTGCTGCCATGCTGAAGACCCACCTCTGCCACCACCACCAGCCTCAGCTGTGATGAGTGCAGAAGTTATTTGGGCTGCAAGGTCAGCGGTGAGGCTGGCCGTACTGCAGCCTCAAGTATTAATTAATGTCTTTATAGCTCGTTTCAGAACTGCAATGTCCTGTTTCCACTCTGGTTCTATGTAATGGCTTTATATACTTGAAACTTTGGGAAGTGGCTGAGTTGAAAACTTTCTTTAAGACGAAATCTGTATATTTCTCAATGAAAAGGTTGTGTTTTAATAGTTCACTAACATCAAGTTGTCTGACAGCATTATGCTTTATTCTTATAGTAGCTGACTTTCAAATATGATAGCACTGTGAAAAAATCGTATGCACAATTTAATAGAAAGCTATGAACAGAGGATTGGGGCTTCATCAGTCTGTGTATAAGCACAGATGAAACGGCTGACCCTGATCCAGAGAGCTTTCAGTTGAGCAGATTCAAGAACTGTACTCTGTTGTTGCTCAAACTCAGCTTCCGTATCACACTATTGCCTTTTTTTTTTCTTCTTCTGTTTTGCAGAAAGCTGCACAGAAAGCCTTTGCTGTTGGTTATGCTCTCAGTGCGTACGCATACACTTGCTTCCAGCCCAGTCGCTGGCACTGTTACAATGCACCAAGTACTCGCTTTTTGAAAGTTGGTTTTAAAGACGATATTTAAAAAACAAAAACAAAACAAACAAACAAATGACATAAAAAGAGTCATGGGATGGCTTTTCCAATAACATCTTGAACTTGTAATTCTGCAATGCTGTCTCTGAGCCGTTAATGAAATCCATATTGCAGGGATGGCCTCAGAGTAATGGAGGAAGGAAAAAGCAGCTGTATTTGCTATCCTGCGGCTCTGTGTTTTTCATTATGTTCTCTCTTATTTTTGTTTGGGGTATATTTTCTGGAGCAAACAACCTCCCTGGGGCTGGTCTGCTGCAGAGAGCAGGTTGAGGGCTGGTGCTGGCTCTCCGAAGGCTGTCAGTTGTGACTCTGCAACCTGTGAAGCAGAGCACCGGGGTGCTCGGAAGGGAGGAGCGGCGTTTTCTGTGGGTGAAAGTTCTGGCACAAATATTTGACTGAACTACTGCGAGTATATTACCAAAAAACCAACCCAACCAGGAAGATACTGCCAGAGTTAGCATAATGATCCAAGCATTTTACACAGCTGATGACCAGGACAGGTTTATCCACTCTCAGAATGACACATTAGAATAACATTAGCTAACTGTCTGTAGCTTGGTTGGGGCGTTTCCTTCCAGACACCTAATTGTTACTGTCACCTCTCATGCTGTACGGTATGCAAAGCTGATGCCTATGAATTTTGCCTGTATGCTTTTTAAGAGCACTGGAGGCAGTCAGCCTTGAATTCTGAACAAGTAGTGATGGCTCAATCAATAATGGACTGAAAAAGCACAAAATTAAAGTCTGTGTTAGAGTGCATGCATTAGCTAGATGGTTTTTCAACAAGCTGTCAGACAGTATATATAAGAAAAGTAGAGCTACCATGGTAGAGACAAAGAAATTCCACTTAGGTAACTAAAGCCCAGCTCATCTTTGGTCAGGTTTGCAATACTGGATCCACTGTGCTTTTTCCTTACTTCATGCAGCCAGCGACTGTTTATAGTCACTGGGGTGGAGCAGAGGGTCGGAGAGACAGAGAGCGCCCCAGAGAAGGGTTTAGTCCCATTCAGCTCTCTCTAGTATGCAGACAAATCTTCCCCCTAATGAAAGACTACAAAACCGAAACAGAATTTATTAGACACTGGCTACATTTTGAAAGGATCAAAATAATATAGGCACATCGCTGCTTGATTTTTGGCGCTCTAGTAACTAATTTCTCCCAACCTGAATCTGCAGATGTGTAATGCAAAATGTTTTGCTTCACATTAAAGTAAGAGTGTTTATTTATGCAGTTTCATTTCCAATAAAAGCTATGCTTTACAGTGCATTATACAGAATGACAGCGGTGCACTGAATTGCAAGGTCACGCTATAGATCATACTCGCTCTGCCAAATGCCCAGTAAGGAATTTTGAAGTAAGCTCTAGTAAGGGGCTGAGTGGTGAGCAGAGCCAGAAACAATACAGGTTAGAAAAATGTTTGTTTTATTTAGTGAAAGAAGAAAGAGTTTGACTTATTAGGGAGGCTTTTCCTACCGTGGGTCCAGGTCCTGGAAAGAACGTTTGGGACGGAACTTCCTGTAGTTGACCCTAATCTGTCCTCAGAGCCTCATGCGTCTTCCTCTAAACCGAGGAATATTGGGTGTGTTTGAAGACCTAACTAGCAGTTTATGCTCTGCAGTGTTACATTACCAGACTCGCCTTTTTCCATAATGTGTGTGAGGCTACATGTCTGGTGAAAGGTGGGGAAGTGTCATCCTCCGCACGTAGATTAGGTATGTGCTACTGTGCAGCCTAAAGTACTGGGTCTAAGTAGGAAGGGTGCCTTATTCCAGATGTTTGCAAAGGTAATTTGTCCTCAAGTGGAAAAAATTACCCCAGAACAGAGAGGGTGACAGAGGTAACACAGCACAATTCAACCACTGCATGGATTTGTGCCTTTTCTGTGTATGGAAAACAAACTCATCAGATAACTCGTCAGATGTCTAGAAGGCCAAGAAGTGCCAAAGCCAACATGGCAAATAACTTCTGTTTAGGAGGAGTACAGTTTGCAGGCCCTATTTCAGATGTGGGACAAGAGAAGTGGCACTAACGGTGAAAGCGGAGAGCCGCAAGAGGAATTATTGTCACACCCACACAAAACGTGAGATTAAAGTGAAATTTCAGTATTAAATAGGCTGTTCTGCAGATGTGGTTGGTGAGCTGCACCCAAAGCTCCAAGATGCCTGTAGTACACTGGCCTCCCAATAGAATCAAAGCTGAGCAACAACACTTGTGGTATTCCTCAACAGACAGAGCTGGGTATTATTTTGGGAATATAACTTATTGGTGGAGTTGTACTGCCTGAGGGTGGCACACTTTGGACAGCACAGAGATGGGGGTGCCATTTTTGAAATTTCCCTTTTGACCTGAGCTCTACCAGGTTATTTCCTGCAGAAGACAGAAATTGGGGATGGAGTGAGGAGCATCTTTGGCGCAGTCAGTTTATTTATTTAAATGCAGAGAAAGCACAGGAAACTCTTTCAGGAATTGGCAGCAGAAGACACCTCCAAGTCTCACTCACTCGCTGACTTTGGCAGAACTGCCTGCTGCCTCAGACCTACTTTTTAGGGCTCTCATAGCAGTGATTCTCTGACCAGAGGTTTAGTTTACTGTTGCCTCTCTTTGTCTCCATCAGGCAATCACATCCCTCTGGGTGGTTGTGACTGTCAGATGTCATTGTAACATGGAACTGATGGTCCTGGGGCCCTTGCCCCACTGTTCTCAGCACAAATTGCTACTCTGAATTCTGTTGGTGACCTCATCCATGGGACTGAGTACCTGCACTTAATGTAAGGGTTTCTGATGTGTTTTCCTGAATATTGTCATCCTTGTCAGATGAATCAAGGTCAATCAAGAGTGAAAGATGGAAAACTGGGGTAGGGACAACCAGAACAGGGTATGAAAGGATTGGTGATGCAAGTACAAAACAATAGAGGAGTGATGGGGGAGGGTTTCTCTACATGGGTCCATAAAAGAGCTAAGCGGCTTCTGTAGTTGACTCAAGGAAAGGCTGGCTCTTTCACCCTGAACTTCGATGAACAAAACCAATAGTGATATCGGTGGCTCAAGCTGAGGAGCTTTCATAAGAAGAAAGGGTGAGGGAGAACATATTTTTATTGTAGTTCTTCACACAGACTGGACACTATGTCTATACACTTCTGAACATAGTGGGATCTCCAGGGTGTTACACCAGATCAGTCCCTCATTCTCCCTAGCCAATACCTATGTCCACTCCTCTTGCAGCTGCAGTAGTTGTCTTCTGTCCAAAGTCCTTCAGTCTCATCATGCAGGAGGGTGCTGTTTTTTACCCACCTTAAAAGGACTTCGCAGTGCTGTGTCTTTTGTGGTGAGTATTGTTGCAAACAGTCTGTTTCAGACTTTATTGACAGCGTTTCATTGAGTCTGTCATGCTAGTTGCTGTCCTTGTTCCAGCCTGCCAGACAACTCACGATCACAGTATCAGATCAGATAAGTCACACTTTTGCTGTTTTAGCCCAGTCATGCTCTGGTAGATCATCACTGTGCCCACCAAGATTTTACACGAAATAGCATTTACAGCTTAACACACTGAAAACATAATCCATGCTGTCTGGCAATACAAGAAGCTATTAAGAAAGGGCAACCACTGTGCAGAGCTGGAGTCTCAGATCCATGCTGCAAAAATAGCTGCGTTTCTTTCCTAGGCCAGTCAAGCAGGCTGTGACATTGCTCACGGGCAGTGCCCAGCTACACTGAGCACCCCAGTGCTGAGCTGTCTATTAATATGTGACCTGTACAGATTAAGGCTGGTGTTAGGAGCAGCTGGATCCTAGTCTGATTTCAAAAGCAGTTGAAAAGTTATTGTTGATGGGCTTGTCAGCGCGTACAAGGCAGTAGCTGAACTTACTGCTGCACTGGGAGCTGTGCTTTTGCACAATGTATAAAGCAAAGGCAGTAAACGTTATTGCCCTGGGGGGCACCAGTCTGTGTACTGGTTAGGGATGGGTGGATTTTGCTATTAGATGCTTCCTTTTGAGGAAGACTTTCTCTTAACAGATTCACATTTGTGTCAGTGGTTACTGCTGGAATTTCATTAAGTCTTCAGTAAGTAAAGAAAAAGTGGATCTGACTGAAACAGAATGGATTGCTTTTATTGAATTCTTCTTTAATTAAAGCTTTTACTGTTTTCATGCTGCTTTGGTGTCATAGTTTAGATTTTTACATTGAATGACAGGAGAAGGGAGAAGAAAGAGGAAATGTTTATTTAATTCATGCTATAGAATGTAATGACAAGAGATTGTTTCCATACGTACTGTTTTTGTTGACCTTTTAACATTTGGAAATGTCAGGAAATACCATTTCTGTAGGTCTATCCAGCTTTAATGCTACAATAACTTTATAGCTATTCACAAGGGAAATTATTATACGTTGCCTGAAACAGTGAAGGTGTATGCAAGCATACACACAGATCTCTTTTTCTCCTTCCCTGCCAAATAGATCTCTGTGGCTGCATGCAGTCTCTGTTAAAAATGCGACTTTTATGTCCTTGCAATTTTGACTTTGCCTTCAAACCTGCCAGGTTCACTGAGGCAGCAAAGAGGTATGTTTCTGGGAAGTTTAAAGACACTTAAAATAGTGTAGAATGCATTTTAACTTACTGTAATTAGACAATGGCCAAAATTGCGTAGGTTTTTCAAACACAGATATTAACCTTTGTTTGGTTTGGGGTTTTTTGAAGGGGCGCGTTAAGATTCACAGACGTTCAGAAGAAGGCGCTTTGATCCATGCACGTCGTCTTGCCTTTAGAACCGAGGAATAGGCCCCAGTCATGACTTAGATACTTAAGTCCCAAAAACACTGGAGGGTTTTGCTGATCAAGTAATGTTCTCCGCAGCTGTGTTGGCGGTGTAGCACACACCTGTGTTGCGTCGCGTTGCGTCGCGTCGCGCCATGGAACATCGCTGAGCACCGGTGAGCGGCGGGAGGACGCCGTTACCTTGGACAGCACCAGGCCCCCTCTGATTTATTGCTCTCCCCTTGCCTACAACCGAAACCAAAACAACACAAACGCCCAAGAGAAAGCGATCAACAGCAAACACACTGCTCCAAAGGTTCTGGCCTAGAAGTCAAACCTTCAGTGATTTGAGACGGATGGGGATTTTGTCCTTTGGTTACAAAAAAAGAACCCAGTAGGTGATGGGAATGAATCTTTCTCCTCAAAATATCATCTGAGGACTTCAAATACAAAACAAGGGAAACTGAAACCAGCGAACATACATATGCGTATTTAAAAAATATTCTAAAGAATCAAAATTAATAGTGAGGATGGGCATAATTATTGCATGTTTTACAGAGCCCAACCACTTAAATGTTAATGAATTACCTCTAAGGCTGTAACTAGCTTTACACTGTCCGCTCAGAAATATCCTAGACATTCCACTGGCTGGTGGAGGAAACTCTTCTGTCTTCAGGAGAATCACAGCCAGTTGTGGATCTGGTCAATTTTACTTATCATGCATACAATTACAAAACAGCAACACCCCAAAACACCCAAACGGAAATGCCCTCTGTGAAAATTGTAATCTGAACTAATCACAAGGTACTGTTGTTATCACTTCAGAAGCTTAATTGGATTTTTGAACGACATAATTCTTAAATACAGTAAATGAGTAGTAATTGTTGGGAGTGATTTATTACTTTGCAGAAGTTTGGAAATGAGAACTGTGAAAACTGGCTACCCTAGAGTATCAACTGATCTCTTCTATTGGCTGTGATCAGGCCCACAGCTGAAGTTTGTATGGGTTGCTCCAAAGAATACATGAAAAAGATTTAGACTTTGACACAATTTATTGATTTATTTGTATATAGTCTTTTAACTATATATATTATATGTATGTGTTTTTATAAATATAATCTCATTCACACAGAGTGATCTGACTACACTAATTCTTCCTTTGTAATTCATTTATATCATATCGGTATTACTAAATGTTAGCTTCCAGATGTACTGAACAATAGGCTGAATGTGTTTCAGTCATAATTTGCTAAATGTTTTTTAAGACTATGGCTAGTATTCAAAACCTTGAATGGTAATGGATTATCCTGATAATGATTTAAACTGCTTTGTTTCTCATTCATTACATCAGTTAGAGAAAAACCTAAATTAGCTTTAGAAAGTGACAAAATTAAAAAATATCTTTGGTGGTCTTAGGATTTATACATATGTACACATGCATGTATATCCATATAAACGTTTGCATGTGTGGATGCACACACAAATACACATCTGGGACTCAGCTCTATGCTTGATCTCAGCCAGTAGAAGAAAATTCTGCTACTTGCGTATAGTGAGTTTTCACACTCTTTTTTTCCAAAATTTTGCGGAGTTGTAAACTATACCTGACAACTAGGACTATTATAGTCATGCTGTCTCTAGGTTAGTAGCCTGCATGTACTTTATTACTTCAGCTACACAATGATTTATGTTCTTTAATTATAAACTCAAACACTGTTATGTATCTGAATACTATGAGACATGCTTCATTTAGAGGTGTAATGTGCTTCCAAGTTATTACATGTGATTGCTGACAGTATCTATTGTCTTTCTGACACCTTTCCCATCTACATATTAAAAAGAACTTTCAATTTTTTTAAATCTGGCCGATTTCTGATGAATACAATTAAGCACAAAACTGGTCTTTCATACACCTGATCATCAACCCAGTGTTGACCTACTTTGAGATAAGATTTTTGTACAGATTTTTCTGTACTATTTTACATCTGTAAAGGATAGAAGATTTATTGGCCCAGGCTGTTGCTGCTAGTGCCTAAAGCAGAACCACTGCTGCAGTGTGTTGGCCTGTTGAGAGTCCCCATGTGCTAGGACTGGAGTGATTCCCAGTGTGGGCCACAGGCAGGAGGAACAGCCTGCTGCAAGATGGCCTAAAGCGAAGCTATATAAAATAATTGCTTGGTATAGATGTCTGGTATTCCTTGTGAGAGAAGCTAAAAGCTGGGGTAACCCTCTGGAGCCCTCCAAATCAGACAGGCAAGATTTGAAGTTGGGTCTTTTGTAACATAAGCCAGCTGAGCTGACTGCTGGGCTACAGACAGGGGGAGGAAGGGAGAGAAGACAAACTCACCTTCTCCTCCCTTCTGGGAGCCAGTTGATGAACCTTCTCTTCCACATTGTGCCCATGCTACCATATAAACTGCTGGGGATTGCAATAGATATTTAAACACAAATTGGACACTGTTTTGCTTGATCCAAATCAAGTCGGTATTTTTCCATTTTCAGTCTGCCCAGTTGAGCACGTGCTTAGCCAAAAGTGTGATTGGAACTACCAACCATTTGTGTGGCCTTGTTACTCAGTTTCTGTAAAACTGTGCTGATAAAGAGCTTTGTAGTTACAGTGCTTTAATTGCACAGAAGTACATATCAAACAGCAGGTATATGGATGAAGTTATCAAAATAAAGTAGCAATAGCCTTCACAGGGTCACAAAAGCTGATACCTTTGAGGTAGCGAGGCTTTGGTTTTGCAAAAATGTCAACAAAGTCTCCAGCTGGCTGTGGTGGCAGGTACTACAGGTCATCCAAAATGAGATATCACTCATGAAACGCAAGGTTTACTCCATCCTTGCCTGTGCTCCCTTTGCTAATGGAAAAGGTGAATACTGCCTCTTCGGCAGAAGCTTTTGTCAAGAGCTGAACGGTCCTCAGGCACAAGTGGTAGGTGCTAAAAGGGAAGAATGTGCAGGATTTGATGCATATAGATTAGCAATGAATGCAGTGTTGAAAATTCCTGGCCGTGGGTCAGCTTAGCATAACATTTGGACCACGTTTCCCCAAACTGAAGTATCTTAGTCTGGAAATCCAAACTGGTGATAACAATTAGTTGTTCCCTTTACTTCTGCCCTTAATTAGGAATCTGTGGGGAGAAGCAGGGGGGAAGCAAATGAAAAACAACCAGTCATTTTCAAACCTGTCAGAAGGTGAAGGTCAACTTGAATTTAAGCTGTGGCTTATATTTTATTCATATTTGATCTGAGCCACCACACACTCCTCAGACTTTAATACATCCTGGCAATCAGATGTTCCAGGGCTGCGTTTTCCCATTACTTGCTAGACAGCAGCCGGGTGGCTGCCTGCAGAAGGCTGTAAGGAACGGAGAAAGATGGGAGGTCATCAGTGACCACTAAAGGATCAAAGAGGGGGAAGTTGGGTGGTTTCATACAGTCAATCTCCTGTGGTAAATGATTTTATATTGCTCAAAGTCCGACTCTGGTGAAGTCCATTTTTACTGCTTTTCTAAATACCCTGACTTGTTCAGAAATGCAGTAAAAGGCTTTTGTCCCAGCCCATTCAACTTAAAAAATGGAAAACAAAATCCTCTTAATCCCTCCTTGGATCAGCCTGCACAATGAAGTAGCCAAACTGGTAGTCACAGTATTGCTATGGTGCTCAGCCTGCTGCGATTCCTACACCTCGTCCCTCTCGGATCACCGGTGGGATCAGTCATTCTCTATTAGGTTGGAAAAGCTCAGAAAATAAGAACAATAAAAACGTTAAACGTGCTGTGGAATTTCATTCCACTTCTATAACGAGCTTAGCAAACCCTAAAGCAGAGAATACGTAATTTTAAACAGATTTTTAAATAGCTTTTTTGTCAGCTCTCTTGGAAGAGGAGCAGAGCCAGCTGATGATACTTTTTCAGGAGCAGAAGCAGCAGCTTTCTGGGCTGGATCCCCAAGGTGCTGACTGCCCCTGGCTTCTCCTGCTGTCACCTGGAGTGAGGTGAGCTGTGCCTTGTGGGATCAGGACCTCTCAGGGGGGTGGTAAGGGAGCTCCAGGGTAGTCCTACCCTCTACCTATAGTGCAATGGTGGTAATACAGGAACCCCTGGTAACTGGGCATGGAGGTAGCCAGTTGTGCCTTGTGGAGGAGCAGGCTCTTTTTTACTGGAGAACGACATTGCACAGCAGTAGTTATAGTTTCAATAATTCCTCCACCTTCTTCAGCTTCATTTAATTCCCCCCTTAACAGATGTCTGCTTTGAAGGAGAAGAGGAAAAAAGAGCTTTTCTATTATGGGATCTTTTTGGGACGCCTTAAACAATGGCTATAAAGTAGAGGTGGAGGATTACAACCCAACACCATCACATCTCTCTCCAGAGTCCTTCTCTTTGTTCTTAATCTCATTTGACTGGTAACAGCTCAACAGAGCAATAAGAAAAGCATGTGAAGCATCCCATCAAGCCAGCACAGATTTTTAACACAGGCCAGTCCAATTAGACTACTATGGGTGGGCAAAATAAGATCCCCATGCTCTTGATAAGTCACATGAGTAAAGTATTGGATGGTCATGTTGTAGTGAGCAATTTGAAGCTGAAAGCAAGAAAGTTTCTAGTCTCAGTTTCTGTCTAGAAAAGCAGACAACACAGAAAGGATCTGCTGCTCTTGATTTAAAAAAATAAAGCTGGAAATGAAACAGATGAAACCATTAGTTTATTTCACTTGAAAGCTTCTGCTTTGAGGAGAGCTATGCCATATTGTTCTGTACAAGGACACCAGATTAATCGCCTTTTCTCTCCTTCACCTTTTATAGTGATGCTGCACAAATGGTATCAAGCTGACGGAGAAAATTATAAATATACTGTGGCTGCAATTTAGCAGCATTAATCATACAAATTTAGTAGTTTTAGATGGTAGTAGGTCATCCATTAGCTGAAAAGTTGACAGTTGTAGCATAGAAGCTGAGTTCAGGCCTCATCTTCCCCTTTCAGGTCATCTATTTCTTTCTCGGCAAAAACATCTGGTCATTTCAAAACTGTAATTTTCATACATTTTAGCTAACAGTGGAATGTTGAAAAGCTGTTCTGAAAAACATAGTTCTTTCCTGTGCCAAACCAGTTGGCCTAGAGTTAGCAAATGTTGTTATAAATCTTCCCTTTGCTTTTTCAACAGCTCTAAAACTACAGAATTAAATACTTCATAAAGACTAGCCAGTGGACACAGGTTAGTATGCTGAAGAAGTTGAGCATGCAAAGCCACTAAGACCTCTTGAAGGTGGCCCCAGTCACCCCATGGAGCTCAAGCCCGCAGAACGCCCAAGCTGCCTCCCAACCCCAAACCTTAGACTGAGGATCCTTTTGCTTTCTTTCCCTCCTTCCAAGCACAGCTTAATATAAGGCGCTGAGTAGAGTCAGAAAGAAAATAACAAAACAGAAAGTCTGCCTTCGGTCATACATATGCACACTCTCCATCGATGTGTGTCAGTGGAGATGGTCTTTCTCACTGCTTGTCCTCCAAATCTTACCCCAGCCTTGTGTGTAGAGTCATAAATAACAGGTGAGGGATTTCCCCCACACACCTCATCTATTTGCCAAAAAGAAGAAAGAGGAAAAAAAGAGAGAAACAGCAACACAGCAGTTTTTGTCAACCCAAAAGAATTAGCAATATTAAATTTTGGAAGTGATTAAACTATTTTTCTACCTTTCCAAGGTAAATTTCATCAAGAGGGAAGCGAGGACATCACAGGTGTGCCAGCTGGTGTACCAGTTTGTCCCACCAAACAACAACCCAAGAGCCTGGGAATGGCAAACCCAACTTCTTGTTCCTCCTCCAACAGATATGTAATGATATATGTAAAATACAAGGCGCGGACAGTGGAAGTGCTCTACCCCCACTGATCCTGCGGGACGTGGCTAGGGTGCACTGCACATAGATCTACTTTGGTTGGAAACTCTGTTCTGAATTAGGCATAGGGATGTAAAATCCCACCTCCCCTCCCCATACAAGCCCCTTGGCTTCTGCTCTGGAGGCTGGTGCAGGAGAGATACCATCCCCTGTGCTGTGAAGGGTGCGTGGATCTGTTGGTGAATCAATGGTGCTTATTAAAAGGGAAACATGATGACCCATTCAAGCAGTGGCAGGGTTCCTGGTTTGCTGAAAATTCAAGAACTATTGAAACTTTGGGTCTGAGCCAAAACAATTTTTTTAATTATCATTCCGGTTTTGTGGTCCTGACGAGGACAGCAGGAATGGAATGTTCTCTGCTACCAAGTCCTGACGTGCTAATGCTGCTCATCCAGACCAGCAGTGCTGGGACAAAACAAGAGGAAAATACTGACTGCATGGGATATCTTCTCATGACAAAACTTCTGGTCAGAGAGAGGCAGCTGTATTTCAGAAGAGCCCAGCAGGGCATCATACTCGTTTAGCACATGGAGGAGGAAAGTTCAACTTGCTCATCTGTGCAGCAAATCCCAAACAAAGACTTGGCTGCCAGGAGTGCTGGGGTTCACTCACTCTTATGTTCATCATCTGTCATTAGGGCTGTTCTGCTTTGTGTAAGGATTAACCAGAGTAAAGATTAAAATCTCAGCCACTGAGTTGCAAGCTGAGTGTCTGTCCGTGGATCCATTCACAACAGTCACTAGCCAGCAAGCAGCTCTTCTCTTGCTCAGAAGGAGGCAAAGACTTCAAACCCCTTCATTTGACAAAGAAGAGGAATTTGAACATGTGTCTTCCCCAGAGTAGGTAAACAGCCTCAGAACTGGTCTTCTGGATGAAGGATCTTGCAGGATCACTTTTTCTGATTCCACATAAAACGTGAAATAACCATCATTTCATTCTGAGGAAGATCTATTTAGATCTCTCCAAAGTAATACAGGCCAGAAGCCTGAGCAGGAATTTTTGTGGTCATGGAAGATAGCAACCAGTCATACATTTTGTTGGGAAGAACCATGCAGAAAAGTTATGTCTGTCCTCTTTTACCAGTCCTGAATGTGATGCCTAGTAGGCTGGTACCTTAGCCACTGGCCACAATGAGATCACTCTTGCAATCAGAGTACAGCACCAGCAACAAAGGTTGCCTGTTTCTTAACCCCAATATTATGATTTGCTTTCCAGCAGATTCCCTCAGCTCAGCGAGGCTTTCTCCAGCCTTAAAGTTATCAAGCAGGCAGATAATACCCACCCTTGGAGTGACCAAGAAATAAAGGTACAGAAAGAAAGGTGTTAACCCCGACTGTTGGCTGGACAAGCTTCCAGGCTCACGTTTCAGTAGGGCCTGTGCGGAAAAACACTTCTTATTTCCAAGTCCTTCAGCCAGTCACAGTAAAATCACAGACTAGCTCCTTATGAGCCAATGCCTCCTGTCATTTGTTGTCCAGGAATGTGGACGCATATTGATTTTCTAATGGAAATGAATTGAGCCATGCTGTTTGTCTGCCTCCAGTCCAAGACTCGCAACAAACTGATAATGGTATGGGAGAAGGACTTCTTATCCCTCTCTTCTGCCTAGGTCCATGACGCCCTTATGCCTACACAAACCAGTATAAAATGCTATTTGGCTGACATGATGGTGTTTTATAGCAAAACTGCACAGATAGACGGTTCCTTTGCAAGCTGTAAGTTAGGTAGGAACCAGATTTTGGTTACCTAAGCAACCCTTCCATGTCCTAGAAAGAGACTACCACCTTGCAGATCTGACCACGTAGAAGAGGGACAGGTATCTGTCAGACATCTGTTACCCAGTCTCCCCCACAACATGCTCCAGTCCCTCCACTCTGAAGGTTGGTGTTCAAGGCAGTAGCAAAGTTATTTCAATACCGCAAAGAGATCTGCCTTTGGTTTTAGCTTGCCACAAATTTAATTCCCTTCTATCTGAACTAGTTACCCTGTTCTTTCTCACTGCTGGGCTTTTTGCCTGGGTATGTTTACCTAAAGCATGCTGACATTGCGGCTGATAGTTATTTTATAAGAAAAAGTGCTCTCCAGTTCATCCATCTCATCTCTACCTTTGCCAGCAGTAGCCACCAAGGCTCCCCTTCCTCTTCCACACACTGGTCATCTCTTCTAAGTAAGGTTTCTGCGTGCTCTATAGCCAGACGACCTGTATTGAATTTTAGAAGCTGCATTTGGAAGAGTGGACTCTTCCCCCGCCGCCTCCAGTGGCTGTAACCAGCGGCCCATTTATAGCTCTGTCTGAGTTGTAAGTGCCGTGCGCCGCGTTAGCCCCTTCTGGGGTGGGAGTGGGGTTTCCTGGCCAGCGTCTGGGGCTGGCAATCACACAGGCTGCGACTGCAGGAGCCAAGGAGCAAAAATTTAGAAAGCTACTTAACAAAGAGATTGCATATGTGCTGCTCGACCTGAGGAATGAACAATTACTTTCCTGAGTGGTCTAAAAGGGGGCTGCTTTATTTCAGTATCAGAAAAGAGATTCTGGCTTTCTCCCCAGTTATGGGCAGAGCAATCCTTCATTAGTGACACCACATGGAGACTTATATCAGCCTCGGAGCAAGCCCAGCTCCTTCAGCTTTTTGAGCATGTCCTGGTTCGTTGTCATTTTCTCCTAATGCTCCTCATGACAGTGAAATGGCTTTTGCTGTCTGCAAGGCAGAGTGGGGAAAGATGAGAGCCCTTGTTCGCATCCCAGCACTGTCAGCCAAGATGATCCAGGGAGGGTGGTGGTGTGCATCGCAAGGCAGGGGTTGTCACCCCTTTCTCCCACTTCTTCAGCCATGGCTCTTCTGTTTGGCCCTACAGACAGTGCAAAACACAAAACTATGCCTACCCACAAGGGCAGAAGGCACAAAACAAAACCTATGAAACTCAAGACAAGGAGGGAAGTGAAATTCCACCTTTTAGTTACATTTAAATCTGCCACTTCAAGATGGGCTGCTGCTTCTCCCCTTCCAGCTTTCTCTGCTGCTAAGGGCATCATCTCATGTAGAGCAGGACACCTGAGTGAAAGGGGCTTCAAATCCCAGCCAGACCTTAGCATGAGCTATGGGTCCCCTTTTTGTTGGGGACATCCTTCACCTCTTGAGCCCCTTGCAGCAGACAGCATCTCTTGTACACCTAGTGCCCTGTAATGAAGTGTTGTTTATGGCCAAAGCTTTAAGATACTGTAATACATATCCATGCTAAGGGGCCTGTGGTGGCTGGCAAACAAGTTGGAGGAAGGAATATTCTCTCTTCAAGGAGCATCAGAAGGGGTGGAAACCATACAGAAAGGATTGGGGGCTGAAGGGGACGAGACAGATGAAGTCTCACATTCAGAAAGTGCTGGAGCCCTTGCAACGAGCTCAGATTGCTTACAGGGCATTCTGTGCAAACTGTTTACAAAGGCCCAAGGTTTAAATTATGGTGGTGTCAGCAATCAGTACAGTTTGCTGCACTGGAACTATGTTATGTTTGTCAAAATTCACCTCCTGCTCCAGTACTCTTGAAAGAATTTCAGAAATAAAAATGAAAGTTAGATGACTTTTTCTTCTGGTTTTATCCCCTCTGCAACTAAAAAAAAAACCAGAAAAAAGTCAAAGATGTCCTGAAAAGAGCTTCAGCTTCATAATTTTTCTTTCACTGAAAAAATAACAGTTCCTGTAGTAATTATAACAGGCTATGCCATCCAGAGACTTTATCTCCATGCTTTCTATGGGGATCTGACCCTTTTTCCTTACAGCTTATTCCTAAGCATTCCCTAAATGCAGTCAGACACTGTAGAGAGTGACTGCATGGAAAACATAAATAATAAAACTAGGTAACTCTCTCAGAAGTTGCACCATAGCACATATGGTTTCATACAGAAGCAAGATAAGACTATACAAGCATTTAGGAACAAGTAGTGTTTGCACTGGGATAAAAAAGGTACGTAATGCCCTCCCACCCCACCAACAATAACGAAATTGTTAATTATCTGTGCTGAATGGAATTAAGCCAAAACTGGAACTTTGATGTTGTTTTCAGGCAGGATCACCCACCAGAGGATTTAATTGATATTTGAGCCTTACTGGGGGGGCCTGTAGGGCTCACCCTGCAGCACAGTGTTTTTGTTAGACCAACACAGTGGGGTCACTGTTGCTCAAGTCTTAACTTTATCCCACTCCAAACTGCCTGGGGCAGGAAACTTCAGGTCTGGTCTCATGGCAGTTTCCGAAAGGCAGAACTCAATTTCCCATCTGGGGCTACTCCCAAACTACACAGCAGCACAGTCGGACTTGGAGCCCCTTCATGCAGGCAACACAGAGATGCTTTTCAATACCGGTTCTCAGATACCTGCCCTCTCCTGTCTAACAAAAGCAATACTGTGTTTCAGTTGATTTGTCCTGCTTTTGTAGAGTTCAAAAGCAAGCCTTCATCTTAATTTGGGTTTCCTCAAGTAACAAACAAGACTCTCAGAAAATAAACAATTGTAATTATCCTCGGCTGCCACTGGATGTCAGTGATTGCTGGACTTCAGCAGTGGTTTTGGTTAAAAAAAAAATAGCGAGCCACAGGCAGGACCAGAACCAGGCAGTGCAAGTGCAACCAGATGGCAGGGCAGCCAAGCTGAGGACCAGATGTGCTGATTTGTCTCAGGCTGCCTACTTGCCTTTGCACCCACACATGCTTGTATGCACGCGTTCGTAAAAACATATTTTTAAGACAGGAAAGAGACTGGTGAAAAAGAGGTGCCCTGTTGGCTGATAGACGCATTAGAGTTTAATGGTCTGCATTTGATCTGCTCAGCTTTGGGCTTATGAAGGCATTTCAGAAGTTGGAAACGTGGCATTGGCACATAGACACAAGGAACCCATCGAGAAAGAAAAGGTTGTTTGTTCATGCTCAGTGACTCTCCAGAGCAGAGCGAAGGAGGGCAGGAGGCATGACAGAGCAATACAAAATCTTAGACAGGCACCCCCTGATTTTTGCAGGCATAGACAGCAAAGGTATGTGGTAGTTTGTGTGTGCTGGGCTTGCAATCAGTGTTGATGACTCCAGACTAAGCAGATCTGTTCTTACACAGGAGCTGGTCGTAGAAGCAATGCTCTCTGCTATACTCTGTTTTTTAAGGCATGCTGGATGCTTCCTCTATAGATTGCTAAGACTGTAACTGAGGGAGAAAAGATATAAATACAAGCACTTGAAGACTGATCTGTCATGATATAGCAGCCTTCAAGAGTGGGGGAAAAAACCTGTAGAAGCAAACTAGATGACAGGAGGGAGGGAAGGAAGGTTAACACGCTCAATTTGTTCTGCTTCCATAGTTAAAATGTGAGGAATGTACACAAGTGCATGAGTGATAAAGTAAATAATGACGTTGCAGTGAGCAGCTTCCCGGCAGCATGGGGAGCTCAGAAGAGGCTGTCAGATAGCCCAGGCACGAGAAACCACATGGGGCTCTGCAACTGGCACATCCTCTCTGCAGCATTTGTTGTCTCCCAGGGAAGGAGAAGGCTGCTGGCACTTGTTGGGACACTTTGCTGGGAGGAGGACACATGGGCTTCCCATCCTTCCCTTGCAAGGAGCTGCCAGGGACAGGACCCTATCCTCCTTCTCCCAGAGCTACTCCTTGTCTCCTGCTCCCATTCCCTCCTCCCTTTCTCCATCTCTCCTTCCCAGACCCCCATCCCTACCCTCCTCTCACAAGAGTTGTTCCATTTCAGCAAAAGGAGCAGAGCAACTCTCCCAGCAGGGTGACCACTCAGCGCTGCTAGATAGCCCTGCATGCTCGTGGGAGACAGTGTCTAATCCCCTCCAGCCAGGGACAGCACTGAAGTCAGGTCCTCTAGTCCCCAGTAAAATGCTCTAACCACGGAGCTAGGTAGGAGCATCAGGGGTCATATCGCTGGACACATTTTAAGGAAAGGACTTTCCATGATTTTCTACTAAAGCATGATCTAGATGTACATATGCTCTGAGAGCAAACTGAATCCTCTGGGGACTTAGGAAGAGAAAAATCTCAAGCCCTGGGTCCCAAGTAGTTTTAGGTATAAGGTAGGACTGCTGGCCTAAGATGGTTCCAAACATATCTTCCTTGGGGTACCAAAAAAATAAGTCGGGGCTGAAGAGGGGACTTAGGCACTATGAGTGTCACCTCTTAATAAGGAACTGTTTTCAAGATAATCTGTATTAGACTTAGCTATTTAAATCTTCTTTGGCTTTAAACCTTAAAAACATAAAGTAATAAAGAATCCACCACAACTCTAGGTAAGTGTTCCAGTGGAAAAATACCCAAACACTTAAAAAGAAGTATATTTTAGTACCTTAAATACACCCTCAGCAAATATCAAATGGATTTTATGGCAGAAGAAGAAAATGCTTTCATGCGAGCAGCAGTTGAAGATGCTGCTGATACCAGACTGCTGTAAGCCTGCCTTTATAATTTATGGCATTTGAGTAGACTTGTGAGATAAATGAATAAATCTACAAGGATCTAGTCACAGTATTTCACTGTCCTCCACAGAAGCTGAAGAGTGCGCACGCCCCATTGACCATGACTAGCAGGACACTAGAGCAGGTACCAGAGGCCAGCTGCCACTAAGAAGGTGATGGAGGGATCCTACCACAAGTGCCAAGTATGGTGAAGTAGCCCACATCCTACCTATCTCAGCTGCCTCCAGGTCTTCAACACAACCAGGTACAGAAGTTTCACTGTTGTTCCTATACTACAGAGAACCACATGCTTGTGGCCACTTTGAGGTATGCTACCTCTGGGACCGCAGGCAAAGAAGAAGATGAGGCAAGAAGAGTGACCGAAGGAACTTCAGCTCTTTGCAGCTCCCCTCTGAGCATCTGCTTCATCCTTGAGTGGTGGCTTTGCACCACACCACAGGTGCAAGCCACATCCTGTAGCACAGCAGAACAGCTATGGGGAAGCCAAGCCTGCTCCCATCTGTCCTCCTGCCATTGTAGCATATCTGTGACTTTGGCTGCAGCGTGTGCAACGCCCGTGGGAGAGGTGGCATGGTGGGATCCTGCCAACAGGCTCAAGGAGTCCGGTACCAGGGCAGGGTGGGGGCTTGCTCTTAGCCCCATGTACTACCCCATTGGAAAGCCAGCTCAGGCAGCACTGCCTGGCACTGCTGTCACTTGAGTGAAGGAGGTCCCAGGACAGCCCTTACTCTCCTGGTCTACGTACAGAGAACTTGTTCTTTCTGTTAACTGTAGCTCATGCTGAAAAGACACCTGAAAGCCCGTTACAGAGGAAGCCACTGGGGGTACCTGCTGTGGGGTAAATAAACCTTTCATAACTTACTAGGAAAACAGGAATAGAAGGTAAAAGTCCTTTGCTCAAAGCCTGTTACTGAAAATAAAGACTTCTTTCACTCTATTGTTAATTTAAGTACTGAAACAGTCCTCCCTTTCTAAAGTCTGATTTTTCCCAGCCCACAGGGGCCCACAACGGGTCAGTACCAGGCTTCACCCACCCTCCCTTGACACCAAGTCTTTGATGCTGACATTGGTAAGTGCTTTCATTAAATAAGAAACTGTTTGGATTATTTGCCACAGTCACGTGCTCAAAATTTCTTGTTTTACAACTAAAAGTGATCCCTTGTCCTAGCTGTCACCATCTTGCTTGTGAATCAGATTTAGCCTGACTGTCGTAGGATGTGAATGAATGTTGGGCTTGACTTCAGCGCCGGCTCTGCAGAACTTTGTAGCCATGAGAAAACACTTCTGCACTGATGGCCAGCCCTCTCCCACACCAGGTACTGCAAACACAGCAAAATCAGCAGGGACACGTAGATTTCCAGCCTGCCATGCACGGGGTGTGACTGCTTTGCCTTGAAAAGATAGCTGTAACAAATGAAGCAGTTTTCCTTCATGAGCGTATGCTTTCTGCTTTAATTTTTTGTGAGCAGTATTTTATATTTTCACATATATCCAGAGGCACATTTTAAAAGTCCCTTGGAAAAATGGCACACATACTTTATTTCAGATTCAGTAATTTTATGTCACGCTACACAGAAACTTCAGCACTTTATAGCAAGCGTATTTCTCTGGATGCATTTACCATCGCTGTTAGTAGGCTAGGGAAAGAAGAGTGAAGAAAGCTGGCAGGTGTAAGACTAAGAGGAATACATTTCAGAAGGTCTTTTTCAGACTACCAAGCAAAGTTTTTATATAAATCCTAATCTTCAGTCTAAAAAAGTCAGCATGAAAAAATTTCTCTCCCTTCTCCTCCAACCTCCTCCAGATAGCCCATGGTGGTAATTACTGCCTGTCACCTTACAGTCGGAGAGCTCTGACAAAGGGCAGCAGATTAATTTTGGATCTATCTACTCTGTCCTATCCAACAGCTCATAAAAAGTAAAATTTCCTTTGAAAGCTCTTGTGCTCCCCAGCTCTCAGGCAGTTTTAGGAGGCAATATAACAAAAAAGGGCTAGGAGCACCTGTACTATTTCAGCAGTGATCAAGCCAGGTTTTTGGATAACCTGTTTGACTCACAACAAGAAACATGCCCTAAACCAAGTCAGAACCCCTAGGTTTGGCCTGATTCTCCATGTAAACTGATCTCACAACCACACAGCCACCCAGCATCTTCCAGCCCCGGTGGCAACACAGGTTTCCTGCCGCAGCCTGACCCTTACAGCAGTGCCAGAGAAGCTGGAGAAGGCAGACCTGCAGCATTCACACAGCGGCTGATTTATTATCCTCTGGGCACACACGCATCACTTCCATTGCTAACAATAGACGCTGCTCGCACCATGAGGGAGAATAGACTCCCAAACTGCTGCTGACATTCGCTTGCCTCCTGATCGCTGTATCCCATGTGCCTCTATTGGTCTCCATCATACCCTGCTTAAGTGCTTTGCAGTCATTATGGGCTTGATTCTCCACTGCTTCTCACCTTGTGCAGTCATTTGCACCTACGTAAAGTGAGTGCAAAGTGAGTTTACATCTACTTTGCACAGGTGTAAATGATTACACACCCATGGAAGCTAAGACTCTATATTGAAGCTGCTCTGGCCAGAAATTGCATCTCTGTTGAAGCATAAAGAATCTGTAGAGGGCAGGTGATAGAATTACTCAGTAGGGGAGAATAATGAATATGCCATGGAGAGAGAGTCCTTTTGTTTTAGTTTGAGCTTGCCACATCTTATAGCACACAACCATAGTTCTCAAAGGTGCAATGGTAATATGTAACTTTATACTTGTTTTTTTAAAAAAACAATTTGGTGTTTTGTTACAGGGGAATGGAGATGAAGCTGTGAATAAGATATGGCTAAAGGAGTTTATTGAAAGAATTTCAATGTCTTGAAAGAATTCCTAGATAACACAGTTACTGCTAGCACACAGATGCACGTCATCTCATTTTGGAAAAGGAGAGGTTCCTGCCTTGCCTCTGTTAGTGCTACAGAAAACAGGGTTTGATAGTTCTTTTTGAAGGGAAAAAAGTGAGTGGTAGTTCTATCAGCAACCAGTTGATTCTATAACATAGATTAATTGGTTTAAGGGAATCTGACATTGAGTTACACAGGTGAAGAGGGTCTTTTAAAGACAATGTTATAAATAAATCTGCTGAATACTTGCATGCAAAGTTCATGTATATTAATGCTGCTTTCAAAATGTTTAAGAAAAAATAAAAATATTACCTTTTTGACCTGACTGGTCACAACTTATGGTCCTGTAGGTAGGTTCTGTTAGGGAGAGAAATTGCTCACTAAATAATATGGTTTTGAGGTTAGCCTCTTTATTCATAGTGATCTCTCAAAGTTTTTTCTCCTCAACACATGAGTAATTGAACAGCAAGGGATCAGCATTCTGCTCAGTTTCTTGACTCTTTTGCAAGACACCTGGCCAAAGAAATTTTTTTTTTTTTTTTTTTTCCAGCTTTTCACCAAGCTTGTTGGGTGAAGATTCCTAATTTCTTGCTCTTCTGTTCCATTCTGTCCCTACTTCAGACACCCAAGTCTCACAAAGGAAGACCAAGAGAGAGACTTGTCTTTCCATATTCGCATGTGTAACCATGTCCACGTTTCATACGGAGGCTGTTGACGTTGAGAGCCACAAAAGGACTTAACTCCTTCCAGCTGAAAGGCAGCAGCTACATTTAATCCATATAAGTACCTTTACTTCATTGGCACCAGTGTCATGAGTTTACAATAGTGATAGTGTAAAGAGTATGTTCTAGACAGAAAAAAAATATGTCATCTATTGTAATCATATTTTAAGTAGTTATTGTTAAGAAATAAATTATTACATATGCAATGCCCTCTTGTCAGAGTATTTTCATTTTGCTATTCCACAATGATTTTATTCCCATCCAAGGAGTGGTGAAGATATATAAATAAAAGTTTTACCCCAAGGTGTGCTTCAGTAATACAATAAATCATCTGAGAGACCTGAAAGTTTTGCTGCAATCGGGACACTTCGAAATCCTTTGTGTTTCTTTAGCAATACTGTCTCAAACCTATACATTCAGTATCTGTTAGCATCTGTTTTCGATAGGAAAGGCATTTTAAAATACAGAAAAGCAAACTGTGAATGGTCACAAGAGCCTTTGTAACTCCACAAATGCTAAATTGTATTCTGGTGACCATTGCAATGTTTTCCCATCACAAGCTCACCCAAGGTAGCTGGTGTTGTGCAGTATCTGCAAGCTTAGAAGTAAAACTCCTGTTAGGAAATGAAGTCCTCCCCGATCCTGCACACCCAGGAGGAGCGGCTGTTTCTGGACAGCTCCACTGTCATTGTGTCAGCGGAAATTCCTCCTTCACTCCCCACCTGCCCAAAGCAAACTGCTTTTTTATTAGGAAAGACTCTCTTTCTTTGGAGTTTTATTGCAGCTTGGCAGACTTAAGCTTGTCTCAGATCATTTGTAAACCCACCAGGTAGTGGCCACGGCTTTTGAGGTGTGCAGCAGAACTGCCCCACTGAGGAGCCAGGGGAGATGGCTCCCTCAGGGCACGTCACCTCTCCCAGGGTGAGCTGGGACATCCACAAGACCGATGCACCAGTGTCATATGGAGATGCTTAAAGCAGTTTGACTGTGTCTCTGCAGGGCCATGCTTGAGGTATAACCCCTTGCCCCATGGCAGGGGAGAAGCAGCTGTAGGCAGTGGCCAGTGAGGGCTTCATTCTACCACTGTGAAGCAGATCTTTCTACCGAGGTCCACAGCTGTTCGTCAGATCCAGAGTGGAAAACTAGGCTGCAGTGGTCCTTACAGCCTTGAGCAGGATGTGGGGCTGCCCTCCTTCCTTTGAACAACCGATGAAGCCCAAGGTGATGTGAGAGCTCAGACTTGCCTTCCTGAAATTCCCAGCTGCCCAGAATATTTCCTGCACTTGGCTTCAGTTAAGCAGTGAAGTGGCTGCTCCGTGGCCACCTTCCTATATTTCGATCCTGTGCTGCTTTGGTAACAAGAGGGAGGACAACTCCAGGAACTTCAGCAGCAAAGGTTTGTAAGCCATCCTCAGCACCAAATACTAAGCTCCCCACATTTATCTCCACTCTGCTAGTTTTCTTCTGTATATTTACTACATCTGTTTACTTCATTGTGCTTTCTGGCCCTCATTCCCATTTTCCCTCCTTTGATTTGCTCCTCGTCTGAAATGGCTAGCACACAAAGGGGAACAGATTCCTGCTTCCAATATACCAACACTTGAGCAGCTAAAATCCCTTTGAGATCCTAGGTCTCAAAACAGGTTTCAGCCTCTGGGAAGTGATTTCTTTGTCTGGAAAGCTCCCATGGCATGTCATTTATAATGGTGTCCTTCCCTGTTCTCTGCAAACCAGTTGTCTACAAATCATTTTGCTCACCTGTGCCACGTATTTATAAAGAATTTTCACAGGCAGGGGCTGTAAGACATGGTTTCCTGGCACTTACTCAGCTATTAGGCATAATGAAATCCAAACTGTTTATTAGCTCATCCACTATCTCAGCTCTCCAGAAATCTAGCTCAAATTCCAGATGTCCAATTTGCAAACCCAACTTTCCCAACTTTTGGACGAATGCACTGTCACTGTCTGCATTTGAGACCAATTAGTTGGTTCACTTTTGGACAGTCTACTCGTTACTGTTTTTAGCATGTCTGCTCTATTAATGGTTATCCTAGAGGCAGTGTCCACTTTTTCCATGCATTTCACAGATACCAGCAGATGATTTGTAGCCAGTCTCCTCTTTCTGTTGTTTAACTGTGAGGATCTAAACAAAAACCTGGGACCTCATTTATGTACCTCTGGGCTTCACTGACGTAATGTGGTGTCCTTGCAATGTTCAGACTGGGAAAAAGGCTTTTTACTAGGCTCTTGTGATGTTTTGTTCTGGCCCAGCCTCCTATTATAACAAGTTGACATTTTATAGCAAACTTTTTCACTGTACCAGCACTTAACTGCTTTCTTTAGTTTTTGCATTATTGCCAACTTCTCTTGTTTTACAAACCAAATCTATCACTTTTTCTAATTGTTCAAAAATGCCACAGACCAGACTAGAGTCACCTTTTCCATTTGACATATCTGTGCTTACGGGGCTCATGGCAATTAATGTCCATCTTTCTTGCTAGCAGCTGCTTCCTTTCCTGGTTGGCTGCTGCAGAGAAAAACACAAATGGTGGGGCAAATTCCCCAAGCCCTTGAGGTGTCCGATTTCCTTTTGCTGATCTGGCCCTGCAAGTTGAAGTCCAGCTAAATGTGTCTAACTTGTTCCACTGCCCATTTATCCTGGGAGTCCTTGTTTGCACCGGATTATGCCAAGAACAGGTCTCGCCTGGTCCTCAGCCAGGCCAGAGGATTCAGCTTTCCCCTTGCTGCTTATTCTCTGATCTGGCTCTTTCTGACTGATGGCTGCCTGCGCGCCACATCTCAACAGCTCCTGCAAACTTGGAGCACTCGGTCCTCTGTAGCACGGACGGAGCTGGCGTGTGCGGGCTGGCTGCTGGAAACCTCTCCTATTCTTCTTCCTAGCCACTCGCTTGGGTGAGATGCTGAGCAGAGCCAAGAAGCCTGTCAGGGAGTTTTCCCTCAAAGAAATCAAGTTTTGTGTTATTTGAACTGGACAATCTCTCCTCTCTCTGACTGGCCTCTGAGGGTTACAAATGGAGTAGAAAATAGTTTTACTGAGGTCATTTGGCTAACCCACTTGTGCAGCCAGGTGGCTGAGTGAGGTCTGCTCTGACCTCTGCTCCTTTCATTGCTTTCTCAACACAGTTTCAGAGATCTGTCATTCCTTGCTGCTAGTCATGTCTATTAGCAGGTTTTGGGTTGTCAAGACACCTTTGAGTCTCTCTGGCTCTCTCTGCTCGTTCAGAGCAGACAGGTCTCTGCTCCCAGCTATGGGGCTTCCCAGTCTGGCTAGACATTGTGTAGCTGTTGCTCCAAAAGCAATTTAGTCTCCACCTACAAGTCATCTCTCCACCATTATCAAGAGACTTCTGGATTCTTCTTCCTTCTTTATTTGATGCTTTCTCCTTTAATGATGCCTCATGCTGCTGGCTGTAGTTCAAGGGAGACCTTTTTGCTGGTGAAACTTGAATGAGCTCAAATATGCTGAAGGTTGTCCCAGCCCTTTCCCAGCAACATGGGTCACTGACAGCCACGACTGACATGGGACAGCTCTGTCCTCCCCTCAACTCAGCAACATGGAGTCAAGAGCAGTTGAGGGTAGTGGGGAAGAGGAGCACTGGGGAGAGGAGGAGGCAGGAGTGCTGCGGAGGGTGAAATGGAGGAAGGATGGAAGTAGAGCAAGGACTTTGGTTGCCCGCAGGCTCCACAGGATGCAGCTGCAGATCAGATGTAGCCTGTGAGCCACATGCTTCCCACTTGGCTTTTAGACTTTTTTCCCAACATGGTTAATTTTGGTGGCATCTCCGTTACCATCTCTTGAGCCTGCACACATACAGCTCCCCAGTCTCTCCTCCTGGAGCCTGGCTCTTGCTCCTAACAGACACAGTAATGCTTCACACTCCAGGTCACTTGCCAAAATTCAGAGTGCTGTGGGCTGTGTTGATTAGGAGATTAAGGTGATGGTAGAGTCAGGCTTCTTTACTATGGTCCTCTGTTTACAAGGAATGTGCAATGTGTGGTATCCCCAAACACAGGGAGAATTAGGAACTGTTTTTTCATGTTACAATTGTCTTTTAATCAGCTCAGCCAACATCTGTCTCTATTCTTGGAGCCATAATCCTAATGTTTGTTTAGGCTGTGTCCTTGGCTTCTCTGATCTGCTCAGCCTTCTTTCCATAAATACACAAAACAAATAACCATTGAGATATGAGACACCTGTAAATAGAGGTCATTTCTTTATATTATTTATGCAGCAATGCATGTCTTTGTGTGGAAGCGGCTGTATTTTTTCTGGTTCCACAGAGCATCTTGAAGGCTTTTGTTTCTTGTGTTTAGCCCAAAGGGACAGTGGTGGTTACAGTCCTCCTTGACTCCTCTGAGGGCGATCTCAGTGCTTGCCTGGCTACGCAATTGGCATCTCACTTTAAAGAAAAGGCAGGGTTGTGGTTTTGTAGGTTATCAGCCACGTAGCCTCAGTTTCACTAATCTGCTTTACCATTAACTAAAAGGGTACGAGATTACTACAAAGTCAGGTATCTTCATGGTGGCCTTAGTCTAGTCCAGTTAGATTGATTTCTGCAGACAAACTGGTGCCCTAGCTGAGAACTCTCTCGGGACCATTAACAGAAAGTTGCAGTAATGAGTAGGTCTGGGGGAAGGAGTACCCTCCTCTGTCCCTCCGAGACGGATTAGGCCATTGCCATCAGAAAGGCAGCTCAGCGGCTTCTTGTGCCTGCTGTGGACAGCAAATGGATTCTTTAACCTCAAGAAGAGTCTATCAAGGTACTTCTGACAGTGCTAAATTCAATCATTAGGAAAAAAGTATTCACTGGGGACCTGTTTAAGTGTGATGCAAAGCAGCATGGGTGGGGAAGAGAGGTAGGGAACCAAGGAATGGCTGGACTGGAGCTCTGACTTTGTAATTCAAATGGAATGAGCTCAAATCCTTTGAAAGTTGTCCATTTGAAAACATTTCTGCTAACTTTTTTCCTCACATCAATTCGCTTATAGATTAATTTTTATAAGCTTTCCATGGGGGGAAAATTGATAATGTGACCCAAAATATTTCTCTTCCAAAAATGGCCAAGTTACAGTGGAAAAAAACAGTTCAGCCACATAAAGATGTGATAGTTATAAAAGCAATGAGAGGGACTAGCACAGCTCTCCACCTGCAGCAGCTAATTAAGAAGCAGCGGCTGAAGCCAGATCTTTCCCCTTCCTCGGAAAAGACAGCTTCCTATCCACCGGCACGGCAAGATTTGGGTCTTGATTCTGGGATTATCCACTGCCTCCAGCAGACAGCCAGCATGGGGGGAGAGTTAAAAGCCCTTTCCCAACGATTGCTCTTTCCTGGAGGCAGCAGATAATTGCAGAATTAGGGCCTAATCCTGTCTTTCTTGTAGGATTGCAGCTAGGTGAGCAATCAAAGCAGCAGCAGCAGTCTTAGGAAAGGGTTAGGTATTTATACAGCCAAATAAACTGGTCCAGCACCCACACCGGTGCTATTGTGTTAGGTCTTCTACTTCCATGCGGAGGGACAAAGCCAGAGCAGCTTGCCCTTGGCTGTGGCCCTCTGGGGCTCAGTTCCTCCATCACATCTGCACTGTCCAGGGCATCCATAGGATACCACATACCACGAGACCTTTTGGCATCTTCAGGCATTGTCAAAGGACACCTCTCACTGACTCCCCTCTGCTCCTTGCTGCCCCTCTGTGCCCTGCCTACTCTATTGCGGCCATACCGTGGGACTCCCCAGGATCAGGCAAGGTGGAGGGAATGTTGAAATCTCCACTGAAGACTGGAGAACCACTAGTGGTGGGGTGCCAGTCCTGCAGCTTGTCTCATTGCGTGGGGTACCTGTCAACATAAGCGATCTCAGATGGACCTGGAGCGTGACTACCTGGGGACCACAGGCCTCTTTTGGGGTTTATGTTCGTGATCTCATTTCTGCAATGATTGATGCATGCTCTATATTTGTTTATAGACCATGGTAGTGGTCAACATTTAATGATGCACAGACAGAGAGCCAAGTGCTGGATTCGGAGACTGCAAGTGCAGAGGAGAGAAGCTGTGTGGGCCCCCACTTTCCACTTACTGTACTCCTGTAGGCACATGCTCGTGTATCATATTTGTTCCTCGAATGACTTTAAGATCCAAGCCAAAAGAGGTCTGTATGTCTTTCCCCTTTCTCTCTCTCTGTAATGCACCTTAAGCTATAGCCTAAAAGAAGTGTCTGGTTACGTTCACTGAATATGGAGTTTGATGCATCTTCTTAACTCATTTCTCAGTCAGGGTGATCTGAAATGGCTGAGCTGAAAACACTTCCTAGCTCTAAACACATCAAAACCTTGAGGAAGATGTGCTAGTCCCAGGAGGAAGGCTGACTGCTCCTTCCTGCCCTGCCCTGGCTGTTAGTATTACCCCTTGCTTCTGCAGCCAGCAGTCCTCAGAGGGTTGCTTCTCCTTGTTGGTTCAATCTGGGCAGTGCTGGTGATCTGCTCTCCCAGGGCACTGGGCACGTTCTGTCCAGGGGACAGGAGAGAGCTGGGTAGATCACATAAGCCTGTGATCACAGTGGTGCTGGAAACAGCCTGCTGCCACTGCGCTGTAGCTGTTGCACATGTCTAAGGGCAGGGTTTCACTTGGCAACTGACACCTAAACAGGGGGTTCTGAAGGTAGGTGTCCACCAATGTCTGAGATAGAGGGGAGGTGTAGGAAGCTCAGCATGCAATCGTGCTTTAGGGGGGGACAGAATCCCTCTGCAAACTCCTTTGGTAGTTTCAATGAGATCTCCATCATGTTGATGTGAGTTTAAGTGGCTGGCTCACATGGAAACCTGCATTTTGACACCTAGATTTCGTGTTTCGAACTGAATTATGTCTGGGGGATCTCATTCAGGATCTGCTCTCAGGAGAAGATGCTCATCCAGCTCTGGGCTGGCTCATGGACCTGGAAGCCAGTCCCAGAAGTGCTGTGAAAGCCAGACTGCTATCTGCAGCTTGCAGTTATCCTGCCTTTGTAGCTTGGGTTTGGCGTATCTGCAATCCCAGCTCTTTCTGGACATGTTCCTAGGAAAAGCCCGAGGGAGTGTGCCCAAATGGTGCTCTAAGCACTCAGTAAATGCCTTCAGGGGCACACCTGTGTGTTCCTGTGGCTAAACAACATGGGAAGGCATCAGACCTGGGCTTGACCGTTCTGCACCGGTTGCTCCACATGGCAGGCTAGTGCAGCTAAGACCAAAATCTGAGTCCTTTCCCTGCCTGAAGCAAGCCACCTATTTGAACCTGGCCTTCTACCTCCTGGCTATCTCCTGCAACCCTTAAACCCTGACATCAGTTGCCACCTCTGTCCTCATCCCTTTATATAGAGCCTCAAGAGAAAGATGCTGAGTGGTAGGCTTAGATATTAGGCTGAACCTGAGTAATGTCCCACAGAGAGTGCTTCAGCAGCTGGTCTCAGGGCTGTGTCGGGTCTGTCGCCAGCCTCTGCCTGGTGGCAGGAGAAAGCTGAGTGACAGCTTCTCCTTCCCCTTTTAGGGTTGAGCCTCAAGTTCACGACACACCCCTGAACTTAGAAGGTGTTTCTTGAAAGTCCCAACTCAACTGCCACAACTGTGCATGAAACCAGTTGTCCTCACTGGTCACTGTGGTCCCAGGGTGTAGCACTAGTGTAAGTTCGTTCTTCGCTGTCTGCACGTGCTCTCCTAGTGCCTCCTGGTGCCTCGCACAAAACCAGGCATGACCTCTGCCCGAAGGAATTCAACCAGGCAGTGAGATGTCTAGCTGCTAGAAAATCACCTGCAATTATTCACACCCTCAAAATTGCAGGAGCAAAATGAGACCCTGCTTTTCAAAATCAGCTCCATGATGTGTCTGCAAAGTATATAATCTTCACATAATTCATCAACACCATTAATCTAAACTCCTAGGTACTGAGCTCAATAGCGCATGTGTTTTCCATGTGTGTGTAATATCAAACAAACCTGTGTTTAACTTGTCAGAATATAATCAACTTCCATTAATTACTTCAGTATGAAGCCTCCAGTACCAATGGTTTTTCATATAATCACTCAAAAAGCTTTTATTGGGGAGCTAAACAGCTCAATAACACTAATTAATTGTGTTTCTTGGACAACTAGGATTGTATAAGTGGAAAGGTGGTTTTGGTACACTTCCCACTACATTGATTTTCACATTTCTGGAACGCATTTCCCCATAATAGTCATTAGTGCACAGAGAGAAGAGTTGGAAAGGTGCGGTAGAAGCACGGCATTCCTGAAATATGATTTGAGATTTGTACTGGATCTGTACTTTTTGCCAGAAATTCAAACTCTGGCAAATAACTTAGCCTTTCTAGGCTGTTTGCCCAATAGGCTGAGTGAAAAAAACAGCAAACCTAAAAATCTGCCAATATTTATGTACCAGCGCGTGATTCAATTGTTTTATTGCAGAGTAAAAGTGACACAAGAGAGAGAGGAGGACGGAAACTCTGCAAGTCTGGGGGAAAAATATGAAGCATTTGAATGTTAGTGTTAAAGAATTTTAAGAGCTTTAATTAAACCACCCCAAAACTCACAAGCTCAACAAAACCAAAAAAGAAAGAGAAAGAGAGCAATTGCTCTCCTGGGGCTTTCAGGGCTTTACTTCTACACATATTTTTCTAATTCCATGTAGAGGAACAAAGAATGTGCTTTTCCCACCTGAGAAGTGTTGTTTGGTGATTCATGAAGCTTTCTCCCTTGTCTGAAGCAGAGATTTCTCAGTTACGTACCCCAGGGCTGCACCGTTGCAGAGCGGAAGAGAGCTGGCTGGGAGGGGGATTGCCAGTGGGGAGGGCGTGAGGTCTGGGGAGCATTTCGGATCAGCAGGATATTACTTAGTGTCCGGTGTGTATGTATTTATATATTTGGAGTAAATGAATTGTTGCACTCAATGGCATGTAAAAGTAAATAACAAGCCTCTCTCGGCTGGAGCGTGAATGCTGGTTGTGGGTTTGGATTCATGTTTCAAGGCTCCATTCACTGCTGGGTTTTATGTTTTAAGGCCCTCTGTGCAACTCCAGTGTTATCTCAAAAGCACCATCTTTTTGTCTACAAAAATACTCAGCAGCACTCAAAATACAAATCTTCTTATCCATGCATTCATACCTTTGAAGTCGTCCCCCCTCATCATCATAAAATACAGATTCCACTCAATGGAAATGTATGGCACAGTCACTGCCTTGGTAAATCAAGATCAAAGTGTGCTTAAATCCCATGAGATTATTCTAATTTAGTATCTTATTCTTCTTTAGTATTAAACATTGACACAAAGAAGTCATCATTTAGCCCTGTGCCTTATTAAGCCAGGCTCTGGAAAAGCCAATCTGTCCCTGGAAAAACTTCCTCTAGAAGGTGGCAAACATGTTTTGGGAAGTGCGAGGGGGGAGGGAGAAAAGTTGCAGATAAAACGTATTGCAATGGTTTAGGGCTTTACATTTTCCCTTGGTCTAAAAGGCAGAGTTAATTCAGACCTATAATTAACTGAGGAATGAAGTCTGCACTTTAATTCACTAGTTCTAAGTAATTAAATAATCAATTGACAGGAACTGGAACTTCCACTGCTGTGCTGCTTTTACTGGTAATTTGAAAAATAGGTGGTCCAGCAATTCTAAGAAACAGAGAAAAAAATTGTCATTACAAATGCCCAGACTAGTAATTTCTTAAAAGACTGGTTACAGATTCTTGACGTTTCACTGTCTTTTCATTCTGACTATGGAGTCAATGGTATATTCTCCAGGTAGACCTCTCAAAAGCCATTAGATAAAAAGCTGGTGCCGGGAGACAGACAACTGTATCAGTATTATGCATTGCTCCTGGGAGGATCTCACGAGACATTTCTGCCATTTCCATCAGTAAGTATGTTTTCACAAGTCTGTTTTTGCAACTCTTGTTAAAGGAGCAGAATCTTAATACAAGAAAATGGATGTTGGCCTAAATAAAGAACTAGACTTGTAGTCTCACTGAAATATTGGCAAGTCACAATCAGGGTCTCTTTAATCCCTGGCACCAGGTGGAGCTGGAGGGAGGAATCCATGTTCTGTCACTAAAAGGTAATGTCCCATGTTGGTCAGATCTTTTAGCTCTTGGACAATTGACTGGTTTCCATCCTCCAGTTTTCAGTAGTTTAGTTTAATAACCAGCTTGCATTAGCAGTATCTGTGATATTCCTCTTTCCTACCTTGAGAGCCAAAGCCTATTTCTATCATGCTGCACTTGGATCTGTTTCAAGTTTCATCATCCTCCTGAACATTTCTGACCACTTATGTGAGTCCTTCGCATCAAGAGTAGCTTGTTTGGCACACACAGTTGGATTGTCAGTCTTTGCAGTGAACACCTTGTGAATCATGTAGCTGGCAAAGGAAGGGGATTGAATTTGCTATAGTCACTGGATCTGATACAATGGTAATAAAATTCTTGTCTCCTTTGTATCAAAAATGATTGTTTATCTTTGGCTAATGGAATTGCCGGTGCTTGCAAAAAAAAAAAATAAAAAAAAAAATCTTGTCATAATGAATATATGCACCGCAAATTCTGATTTACTTTCCCCCTTTCTGTTTCTGGCTCAATCTCCATCTTCGTACAGAGCTTGACTTTGCTTTGCCTCCTACTCCCGCCTCCCCATTTCCCTATCCACTACTTTCTTTCTGAAGTGAGCTGCTTATACCTAGAAACATATTCAAAGTGTCCCTTTGAGTCAATATACCAAGTCTTTTCATACCCAGCAGAGCCTTCCTTCTGAATGATCCATCTTGTCACATAAGGAACATTCCTGATGTTTTTTCACGCATCCTGCTGGCTTGCACACTCTCAAAGAGCTGCTCTGGGGATTCTCCGGCAGCAATTTCCTTGGCTTTGTGGTGCAGAGTGTGATTCCCTACTCAGACTACAGGCATTTGTTTTCCTGTTAGTTAGTGGCATTGACCGCAAACCAGTCTGTCAAAAAGGGTGTCGGTTAGCATGTTCAGAAACCCCTTTTGAAGCTTGAGGCAAACTGTGAAATAATTTCTTCCCCTATTGGCATCTTTTGTGAAACTAGAATTTCTCCGCAATCACCAGAGGCTCTGGAGCAAGTGTTATTTGAAGCAGCTTACAGGATCTGTTCCCGTGTTTTTCTTTGTGGTCTGTCTGCCTGTGTCGGGCTCCAGAACACAGTGAAAACGTTCACTCTCCCATGATATTGAGTAGAGGGAATACAGGCTAATCCTGCAGTGCTCGGTGCAGGAACTCCAGATTCTGCTCAAAACAAACATACCTTCTGGAGGGTTCCTGCCCAAGTATTTTCTATGGAGGCCAAAAGTACTTACAGATCCTTCAGGAGTTGTTCCATTGCACCTAACTGGAAATTTCCTTGCTGTCTTCTTCTGGCATTTTAACTTTCATGTTAAATGTACATCCCTCTCTGTCAGCTTCCATGTTTTTCAAGTCTGTTGTCTTCCATCTGGGAGCCACCATTGTCCTTTACATTAGGCTCTAAAAGGCTGGGAAAGTTAAACAGCTTCCAGTGGAAGGCTGCCCAGTCTCCTCCGCTGGCTGGCTGGTGGGATCAGAACTCGCTGTCCTTCCCCTTCACTCTTATGCCTGGAATGTAAACACACCTCCCAAAACCAGAGGAATAAACCAGCTGCTATTCACCCTTTTAACCACCTATTGAGCAACAGACGTCCATGCCATGTTTATAAGGCAGACTGTTGAAATGGAAACTAAGGGTGGGGAGGCGACCTCAAAGGGCCATCCTGCCCCAAAGTAGGATCAATTATGGCTATTTAATTCCTGATTAATATGCCTCTAACTTGTTCCTAAAAAATCTTCAGTGGTGGAAAGTCTACCACCCACACAGGCAACATACTCCAGTGCTTCCCCATCTGATCCCCCTTCTTTTGTTGGCATGTTCTGCCCAGTAACTCATCTACCATATCCTTTGCTGCCATTAAAACCCGTTATTACTTCACTGTACTATGGTACAAAGAACAGATTACTTCCTTCATCTCTCTTTTGGCCACATGTACCTGAAGATTGGTGTCTTCTCTACACTTAATAACCCTAGATTACTCAGTCTTTCCTTCCAGAGCTCCACGCTCTGTGCATTTCACGACTTTTGTTCACAGGTCCTTGCAATACAGTTGATGAATTCTGTTATTTTTCAGGCTACTTCTCCAATGTATCAAGGTAACTTTGAATTCTAACCCTGGCTTCTGATGTACTTGCAAGGAGCACCAAGTTGACAACAAAAAATGTAACCAGATTCTGCATTGCAACAGCTCCACCTTCTCTGCTCAAGGCCACCATGAAGAACAGCAGAGGCAGAGGGAGCATGCCCTAGCTGCAGCAGCCAGAGGCCTTTTCTGGGCTATATGCCCCTAGGAACTGGTTGTATAAAATTAATAGCACATATCCCACAGCTGGTGAACCTTTATGCTTTATGCCTTTCGCTAAGCTATTGATGAAAATACTGAACACAAACAACCAAGGACAGACCTCGGTGCAAGTCCTCGATGCATACTTCCATTTCGACAATGAGTCCCTGAAGATAACTTCTCTGACTATGAATCTTCAACTTGTTTTATACATTCTTGGTGGTAATTTCAGCTCCATGATATTTCCTCTGCTTGTTGATGAGAATGCCATGTAAGATATTGCCAAAAGCCTAACTAGAGTCCCAGTAGCTGTCTGATCTACTGCGAATCTTCCACACACAGAGTTTGCTCTCCTGTCACAGAAGGAAATCAAAGTGGCTTGATGTGATTTGTTTATAAGTCCATGCTGAGTGTTACTTCTAGCACCTTGCTGTCCTCTAGGTGCTTATGCACAGCTTGACTGGCTCTTTCTGCGGTTCTCTGAGACATCAGCCAACTGTCTGGACTTCCCCAGTTTGTCCCTTATGCAGATGAGTGGCACATGTTTTGGAGATGCAGTGAACACACTTGTACAGTGCAAATAGCCGAATATGGGGCTACTTATCCTGCCCTACTGGATCAAGAGCAGCTACATCTCTTACTGCTCCACTACGTGCATTGCAAAGAAGGTGTGGGCAGGATCTGGATGCAGGTGAGCCTCAAGTGTTTGTTCTGGTGGTTTCCTGGTTGATCTGCAGGGACTGGAGAAGTAGGTGAAACATAGATGAAGGGCATCTTAGAGCACTTTGCCTATGAACTTCCCTCCTGTCTGGGTTGATGCAGCAGTGCCTCAGGCTAGAGCAATGCTGAATCACCAGCACCCAAGGGCTCACTGCTCTGTGTGTCTGAGCTACAGCCTCTCTGAAGTGTACTTCCCACCTGAGCAATGGGAGCCACCAAAACAAACTACTGAAAGTAAGATAACAAAATGTGTTGCCAGGATTCTCAGGAAAAGATGAAAAACGGAATCTCTGGGATCTTTCATGCCCAAGTGGAAACTAGTATCAAAGGTCTATTGGTTTTGATGAAAGGAGAATCCAGCCCAGGGGCTGTGACATTTAAGACTTCGCAGACGAAAAAGTAACGAGTCCTCCTGGTTCTACATAAGACTATTTTTCTTTTCATTCTCACAGAACAGGTTAAAAAAATTACACTTAGCATTTGGTTTCCATGCTACTATTTTGTTGCTGTTGAGGGAATGCAGCAAGAAGCAGCTAAGTATTAGTTTACATAATAATGTTTCCACATGCCTGTATTTAATTTCCAGTTGTAAATCCAGGTTCCACCAAATCCCACTCTTGTGCTGGTATATGTCCTTGTGAAAGAGATGCAGGGAATATTTCATGTTATAAATCAGGTATAGCAGTCCCACCTCAGCTGCCCATTAGGAAACTGCAAAAAGATTGCAACCTTCTTGTATTTTTGTTCCTAAAAGGGAATCTGATTGATGCTTCTTAGAAGATGTTTGATATTGACGGTATTATATAGAGGTGCATTTCATAGTAAACACTTTTATTGCAAGTAGCCTTGTATGAGATAGCAGTTAAAAGCAATGTGGTTTTAAAAGAACTAAGACCATAAAGGAAAGCTTTTATTTAAAAGGTGAGGGAGAGTGGGTAAATATAACTTGTAATTGTATAACACTTTACACACTTTGAAATGACAAAAGCACCAGACTTCCCCTCCATTTTGGCCCTGGGCATGGCTTGATGGGGTTACGCCAGCCTGGACAGGCTGCTCTCAAGAAGACCTTTCTGCTGCCCACCTACAGGCACCCTGCTCAGTAGACATCAGCTTCAGGAGTGTAGTCAGGGGTTTAAAAGAATGAAAATGACTAAGATTGTCTTTGCTCTACGTGTTAAAATGTGGAGTATCGCTGTTGGCTGTTTATTCTTTTGACACATTTTCACTGCCAGTGGATTGTTGCAGCAAATCTTGGACCACTTTGAGTTTTCTGGTTGCCATTACACTGCTCAATGTCATCTCAGAAATGCATTGTTCTTTGCTGTTGAAATCTCTTTTTAAGTGATACGGATGCCATCTTTAGTCTGACACCTCTGCTTTCTCTTGCTTTCTTTATTATTTATAATCAGCAGGCAGAACTAGCATCACATAGGTTCTTCCATTACCACACTGGGTGTCTGCTTTCCCAGGATGAGGAGTACCAGCAAATGCTATGCCTGCTGTCTTCACTTTCTGGCCTAATGCAAATTCTTTTAATTGCTCCAGAAAGCAGCAAAAGCCTCACAGTTTCCCTGAAACGCTATTTGTTTGAAGGCAACAGTACAGTGATACAAAGATGATCTACAGAGAAAGCCCCATTGTGCTTGCTGAAATGATTCAGCATAAAAACTAATACTCTCAAAACAAAGTACCAAGACTTCTAATATCCACAGATCACCATGCAAAACTGCTCTCATTTTCAAAACACTAAGCATTAAAAATTCTTCCATGCAACTCTGGGGGGTGTATTTTTCCATCCTGTGGATATTTTTGAGATGTTAAAACTTTCTTGTTTTACATTGGGTTGGAAAGTGTAAATATATAAACAAATGAATACGAATAACAAAAAGAACATTTTTAAAAAGTCAGTAAACATAATTTAGTAACCTCAATATTTTGATAAGTTTCAATGATTTCTATTTTGGCTTTGAATTCAACCTTCTTTGCTATAATTATCTTACATTTCAAGAAAAAAAATTAATCTTGAAAACTAGACTTTTTCATTGAAAAAAAAAGAAAGAAATTTGGGGGTTTCATAATCTCCAAGGTTTCTTAAAAGAAATCCAAAGAAATTAAACACAGTTGTCCTGTTCCACAAAATGTTTCCATTTTGCTGACCTGGCATTTAATTTGCAAAGATCTAGCTGAAATGCTGCTGACCACTTTTCACGACTACATTGGCTGGTGTTGAGTACTTGGAACATTTTAAAATCCGGCCACGTATTTTGTGGCTATTTCACAAGATCCCCGAAGTTAGATTCACATTTTAACTGCTGCCCAAAGCGTTTAGCCATGTATTTCAGTTATACACCCTCACGCCGCCCTGTGAATAGAAGACTGGCTTCATTTTTCTCTGTATGTGAAGACAGCAAACATGAATGGGAAATGTACTGTTGAAGAGTGCAGTGCAGTGAAGGCACTGAAGCCCCCAGCGTGGCGTCCATGGGTCTGCTGAAGTCTCCCACCGTGCCAGCACAAGCCAGTGTTGTCTTTTGAGACATGACTTCTGGATTTCTTCTGAACGTGATGAGCACACTCAGTTTTCAGGTCTGGCTGGTGCAAAAAAGGAGCTTAAACCCCCTGACAGTGAAGATTCTCATCCTCACAACAGTTAATAGGAGGAAGATTGGACAGCTTTGCTGAACATCCCCAAGTCACAGGGATGGTCATGAGTAAAACATCCTGTCTTATACCTGAACTTCTACATCCACAAATTCCTGGACTGCAAGAAGTCTTTTTTAAGCTGGAAAGACACATTTTCTCCTTCCTCGGATGAGGTTTTCCAGGCGCTTCAGTGTGGTCCTCAGTTGATGTTGCAAAGGAAGATAGGTAATGGGAGCCTGAGCCCAGCAGCTCTCTTCATAGTGTGGGACCGAATGTCTTGTTTCTCCAGAGTGTGATTTATCTTCCCTGACTTTAGCTGCGTCAGGTTTAGGTATCTGGTCTCCGTTAGTAGCTTATTCTCCTGCTGCAGTCAGTGAAGAGATGGAAGTGCTGCAGAAGGTGATGTCTAATCTGGGACATGTAGCTGAGATGCAATTTTAAATCACGCTTAACATCAGATACTTACAGTTCCTTAAGTGCATCAAACTGAGTGTGTCACTCACAAAACAGCACTGCTCTCTTCTACCTTCAGAGCCTCATAGCAGCAGGGTGAGCAGTGAGGGACATCTCAGATAGAATCCTCATCTCACATTCCCTGGTGTTCAGAGCATCCCCAGGGGAGAGAGCCAGTTCCTCTGCATGGACCAAACCCAGGACGAGGCTTGCCTGGGCTCACACAGGAAGCCTGTGGCAGAAAAGGGCCTGCACTCCCTCTCTTCACCAAAAAACTGTCTTTCTTATGCTCAAGATAATATGCCTTTACGGTAAAGAAAGAAATGTCCCTAATTTGTGGTTATTTACAGCACTGTAAATCAGGCACATGCCACGAAGTACCAATAAAAATTGTTTAAAATCAGCCTTAAATAGCTAAACTCTCAACAGCAGCTCATAAAACGAGACTTGGCAGTTCTTAGGTAGTTATGGTTAAATTGACAGTCCTTTTGGGATTTAAAATAGCCAAAAGCAGTAGTAGTTAGGAGTGAAGTGATAGATGGTGGAGCTTGTTGGTTGAAGAGCCTCTATCGCACACTCCTGAGACTTCATATGTTCACTGGCCCTGGGCTGGGAGAAGGGAGATACCAGATTTTGTCACTGAACACCAGTTTATTGAATCATACATCCTTCACCTATATGGCCCTAGAAACTGCAAAGCCAGAAGAATGAGCTTTGGTGTGAAGGATCCCATTGCTGTCTGCATGTAACAGGAGACTTTTCAGGCAGGAAGAAAGATAGAAGAAGAATCAAGTCCAAAACAGGCTGAAAGGAAAGTTAAGGAAATCTGAAGAAGGGACCAACACCACGAAAGAAAAAAAGCCCATCCATAAAGAAACCAGATCTCAGCTCCTTTTAAACAGTCAGGTGCGCGAGTTATATTAGCCTCGAGCCAGGTCTAACTTCCGCTGCCAATAACCACTTCCACTGCCAATAACCCAAGCTGACATAACAGCAACATTAAGGAGGTTTGGGATTTTTTTTTCTGTTGCATTAGGCATTCATGTCTCTTTTCCACTTCTTTTTTTTCCCTTCTTTTTTTCACAAGGTACTTGTATTTTAGCCAACCTCCTCCCTTCTTGTTAAACAAGAGGAGTTTCAAGATGGGGCCCAAAACTAAACACTGGCTCAGCAACCCAGCACTGTGAAAGCCATGGGTTTGGGTCTCAATTCTGCTGCTAATGGGGATCGAGCACACCCAGACACTGGCAAACCAGCTCATACAACATGAACTCACACCAGGCTGGAGTCCTGTAGCCTCCTTTGCACTGTGTCAAAGTAGTGCTCTCAGGCAACAAATATAAGAAGGACATGGACCTGTTGGTGCGAGTCCAGAGGAGGGCCACAAAGATGATCAGAGGGCTGGAACACCTCTTCTATGAACACCGGCTGGGAGAGTTGGGGTTGTTCAGCCTGGAGAAGAGAAAGCTCCAGGGAGACCTTATAGCAACCTTTCAGTATCTGAAGGGGGCCTACAAGAATGATGGGGAGGAACTCTATCAGGGAGTGTAGCGATAGGATGAGGGGTAACAGTTTTAAGCAGAAAGAGGGTAGATTTAGATTAGATATTAGGAAGAAATTCTTTCTTGTCAGGGTGGTGAGACACTGGAACAGGTTGTACAGAGAAGTTGTGGATGCCCCATCCCTAGAGGTGTCCAAGGCTAGGTTGGATGGGGCTTTGAGTAACCTGATCTAGTGGAAAGGTGTCCCTGCCCATGGCAGGGGGGATTGGAACTAGATGATCCTTAAGGTCCCTTCTAACCCAAACCACTCTATAATTCTATGATTCTATGATCATGCTTCATCTCACTTTCCTGCCCTACCTAACTAGGCTAGGTAGGTATGTCACCAGAGCAGCTCCCAACTATCAGTGTCCTTCTACACACAACAGCTCAACCATGTAGAGCAGTATTATTGCCCTCTTTGAAATGCTGCATCAAAGCACAGAGAAATTTGAGGACATTGCTGTGGACAAGTGAAGGCATAGAACAAGCATAGAACAAGCAATGGTCCAAAAGATGCACAGACATATTCGCACCATGCTGAGTTCAGTCCACACTGTACTGGGAACCTTGATGTAGCAGCTCAGGCTTGATGCCAAACTTGGTTACCCAGTTTCTGAGCTAGACCACGTTTCTGTCCAGCTGGCTCAGATCAGGCATGCAACTGTCTGCACTTGGCCATGGAAACATGTCTTGGCCCTTGGACCTTCAGAAATGTTTGGATTTGTTAGGTTAGGAGCCTGGATCCCTTTGAGGTTCTTTCTGATTCTCCAAGAGTCTTACACATTGGTCACAGTTAACACAGGAATAAAACAGGGGTCTGTCATGCTTGAAGCTATCACTGTGATCACTGAATTGGTGTCCACTGGACTTTGCAGCTGCTTATGGAGTACTGGAGGGTCTGGTGTTCTCAGTTTGTGCCGAGTCCAGGCTCCATTCTCCTGCAAGTAACAGGACAGTGTAGTCACACTAAGGACTGAGCAGAAGCACAACTTGAGATGAAGGCATCATAGCAGAACGTGAGATTTCACAGCAAAAAACGTTGGTTTATGTGAGAAAGTCAGCTATGATAGAAGACAGCTGCACCCTTCCCTTTGCCACATAGCAGGTGGGCATCTGAGGCAGTACCCAGAGCAAGGAGCAGTGACAAGCTTTGCTGTTGTAGCTGCTTTTCTCTCCTGCCAGTACTGGGATCATGGTTCTGCCAGGGCTGCTCTGAGATCCTCAGCACTCTTTTGAATGTGCAAATTATAAGATAGACTTGTATAGCTCTGGTGGAGCTCAGTTTACAGGAGCTTTGTTGCAGCTTTGGGAGGCTGGATGACTAGTCACGCTTACTCTCATCTTCACCCCACACAAAGGATTTACCAGCAGATACACTCGTCTCTTCCAGCCCTTGGAAGCCATGTGGGGGAATATGGCCCAGGGCTTCCTCAAAACTGAAAGAAACAGAGGCACCACTGAGCCTGAAAAACTCTGGAAGGATTACTGAAGGAGGGTCTGCGCTTGGTGGCTGCAGCCCCACTGCTTGGCTGTGCCTTGGTAGGCAGGGTGTGGTGTGGCCCACCGGCACGCTACCTGATAGCCCGGACTGGCCCTGAGTGATTCCCCACACCAGTAGTCACTCACTGTGGTGAGGCAGGGAGAGAAGGCAGTTTCCTGGTACTCCAGAGCATCCCCAGGGCAACCACAAACTTCTTTCCCTGGTGCAGGTCCCCTTTTCACTAATGCAGAATGATTCCCACACTCTTTCCCACTGCTGGGAATGTTGCAGGGGGTACAAAGAAGGACTTTCCGGGCATTAAGAGTACAGTGAGTTCCGGAAGCTCATGATTATCAGAGATTCCACTCATTTTTATAATCAAGGCTGCTTCCTGTAATAGCATCTCATATTTCGTGTTGTGAATCTCCAGTGATGGACCGTTTAGGTGGATAAAAACATCATTCATCAAAGCCAGGGCACATAATGAAAAACTGGCTGAGTCAAGCGATAATGAAGAAACAGGTTTAGGCCCAGATTGCCTTTCCCCTAGCCTAAGCTAAACCCACTCTTCCTGGCACAGTACAGAGATGCTGTCAACCTCCCTTCCTCATCTTCTCCTTCTAACCCACAGTGCAGTGGTTACTTCATGCACTTGTATGTGGGCATCCAAGTCTAGCTGCCATCCTTTGCCAAACTCCGAGTTAAAACTTCAGCCACCAAGTTATCAAATGTCCTCAAAATGGCCTATGTCTTGTCCCGGGACTTGCTCTCGGTCTGCCTGGTGAAACTGCTTCACCTGGCATATGTATTTATACATTAGGCAACCAACTGAGAACATGAGGCCACAAAGCGAGAACTATAGCTCAGCAGTTGTAGCTGTTGTTATGATGCTGGAAGAAGAGACTGTACTCCTGATCCCAATGTATATTCTAACTATGGAGCAACCTGGCAAAATTGGAGCTCCCCTTACTCTCAATGGTTTATAAAGTGCTCAGCTCTTGCAAATGATGTGACAGAGTAGGTGGGAGCTGAATGGGTTGCTTTCTTCATGTCGGACCTGGTTATAAAGTAGATGCCAGGAAGCTCAGCATCATTAGCATATGGGTGTTTCTATGCATTCCCAACAGCAGAAGTCAGGCTGTACATACTGCCTCAGGAATTGAATAACCAAACCTCCACTGACATGTTGGATGGCCGCAGATGTTACAGCAATATCTATCTATCTATCTATCTATCTATCTATCTATCTATCTCACAGATAAGCAGGACATAAAACCTGAAAAGTGCCAATTGCACACCAAAACCTTCGTTATCACCCCTCCCATGCAGCTGGAGGAACTTTGCTGAGGCACAAAAGTTAGGAGACCTAACACTTCATTACTATGAGCACTGAACTTCTAGATGGGCTGACTGCATCTCCTTCTCCACCAAGGTTCCACAACGAGACTGTATCCCCACATGGTACCGCAAAGAAATGTAGCCTGTACTCAAAAAAACCCCTAAACGACCAAAGTCTTTCCTAGCTCATGGATCTTCACCAGTGACCCAGGACAGTGATTAGCTATGGCTTCTCTCTGCAGTCCTCCAATGTGGAGGATCTATAAGCATCAAGCAATGTTGTCATTAGCCTAAACTTGCTGAACAGTGATTTTCATCAGGGATGTGCTAAACTACTTCACATAACTGTGCACCACAAGGTGTATTAATCAAAAGATTACCATTCCTGTTTTGTCTTTGCCTACCATATGCTTGTATCCCAGTACAGAGAATCCCTGACTATAACAGGAAACCAGAAATGCAAACGACTAAGGACAGACAAATGAATAGTTATCAAACCAGCAAGATGTTGTTTGCAGTTATTTATTTTACTAAAATGGTTACATATGTTGAAACAAAGAAGAGCAATAGTAATAATGTTGTTTTTCCAATATCATAAATAATTATTGAGTCTTCATTAGCTGTTGGCTCAGCACTGATCATGATTTCTGTTATTTAAAAAAAGACACACACATAGTTCATTAGAATTTGTGTTTTCAGGAAACTCTAAAGCAGCAGTAGAAAAAAAAAATAAATTAAAGGAAATGGTAACAAGAAATTATGCCAAGTATTTCTTAAATTTAAAACCCACTTGATGTGTTTTACAGATTATTCTTTGTGCTTCAATCATTTAAAAAAGAACCACGAACAAGTTGTTGGCGTGTCTTCTCCAGTTTTACTCCAGAGAAGTCCCCAAAAGTACTTTTTTTACATGACAAATTTTGTTGTCTTTTATACAAACAAAAACGATATGACTATTTCTAACTGAAAAGTTTGTCAAAACCATCAATTTATTGTCACAAAATATTTAATACCAGAATAACTTATAATAGTATGAACAAAAGTGAAGTATTAACTCTCTGCTATTAGTTATAAACTCACATTATTATGTCAAAATCCAGTAAAGTATCAAAAATTAATGTCATGGAGTTTTGGACATATAATGATGCAAGTCAGTAAAACATATACTTCAACTGTTCATACAGTCATGACATACATTTCTTGCTTGGCACTTTAAGTCAATGCAAATCAGCAATTTAGAAAACAAAGTAAAAATATATATGTACAAAATATTTTCATATCAAATCATTTTCATTGTACACTAAATAAACCCAACAACATGTTATGTTACATCAAGAAGTTTCCTAAGAAGTCACACCAAGGCTGATATTTGCAATGTATCTTGACTTTTTTAGTGCAACTGGAACAGCCTCTACTTGCAAGTTAGTTTCATCATTAGCAGAGTCCTGCTTCCATTGAAGTGTGAGTTCTGCCATTAAACTCAGTGGGAGCAGGACTAAAGTCTTGTCTTGTTCATTGATGGCTCACCAAAAAGAGAAACAAGGAAAGGGATAAGTAGGAAAGAACCTGACAGGATACCCACAGGAAAAAATCCAAATCCTAGCAACAATCAGCTCTTTTCCAGTTTTCTGTAACTGATTCAGTATAAATCGGTTTTGACTTCGCCACTGTTTATTCAAGCTCTGTAAACCTCATTAGACTATTGTTATATGACTTCAGAATAACTTGTACACCTCCCAATAAAACTTAAAAATAAACCTAGTTTTATACTAGTCATTACACTCAATAGCAGTCAAGTTTAGAGACATGACATTTAATACATGGTTTAGGATCTACTTAAAACCCTTCCACCTTAAATGCTGAGATTTTTCAATGTTTCGTTTCCCATTTGTGTTTCTAGTTTGGGCTTTGATAGTTTATATTATAGCTTTTCCTCACTGAAACGTGAACTGCCCTCATCTATGCAGTACCTACAAAATAAAAATGTTTAAACCACATTAAAGTAGTAAGTTCCACCACGGAAACTTTTTTGAGCTCCACTGCAAATAATAAATGGCACTATAGATTTAGTTTTGTACAAGAAGAAATCAATTTTACTTCTATCAAAACTCCAGTAAGTCACTAGCAAAGCTTTAATATTATAGAAATTCAACTTGAATTTACAGCTAGTCTCGCTAGAACCTTCTCAACTAGACATCTTTAATGAGCAACACAGCTGGGAGCACAGGTATAAGTTCAAGATAACCTGAACAATTAACTTATTTGCTAAATTTGTGTGTTCTAGAGTATTGCACTTTTCAAAGGAATGATTTTGGTATTTTAATATACTGCATATACAGGTAAGAAACATGCATAACAACCTCATTGTCCCTTTGACAAAACATACTGTACAATTTTTATAACACTGTTGATTAAAAAAAGAGAGAGAAAATGATGTAACAATTTCATTAAGACTCGTCAATTTGTACAAGTCAAATAAGCACAATTCTCCAGGGCCTCCAGCAGTAATGTGTTTAGCCCTAGGCTGCTTAAGCCCACTTAGAATAATATACAAAGTTTAAGCATTATGGCATTGTCTTTTTGAGGCATAATACTGTTGTACTATGCCCACGTTATAGCTTATTTTTTGAAAGCAAGGCACTTACTGTAATAGCAATGCAAACATCTTATGCGCACTTTGATTAACATAAAATAAGTTAATGTTTTGATAAAAACAGTTTTTTTATAATTTACATGCCTTTTATAGAAGCAATTGAACATTTCATTTAATACAATGAAAACGTCTGAGTCAGAAGGAACATTATTTTTTTAAACTGACCATACTGTAAAAGGGGGCCTATTTTCCACATTTGCCTCATATCTGTGAATCTGATTTTGCTGAAAACCAATCCTGCGAGGAAAATGTCCGTTTGACAGGAAAAATAAAAAGGACGCATCTCTTTAAAACTGCTGAACTAATGGCACTTTAACAGTCTTTACTTCTGATATATGTGATGATTTCTGAATGATGCAGCTGGTGGTTCCCTGCAGTTTATCCTTCCCCTGGGCAAGGTTCGTTAGGGCCATAGCTGCATTGATCTCCTTCCAGTATGTTTCATCTTTGCTGGTTCCTTTTCTGTTAGCTGCGCTAGATTCAAGCAATAACAAATATTTACACGTACAGCTTACACAGCTACGTGATGACAGGAAAACTGTAATAATTATTATTTTGGAAAACTGCGAAGTCCTTTACTCACCTTTCACACTTATTTGGTCCGTTCTCCAGAGTTTCTGAAAACAGAAAAAAAAATTGATCTCTCTTTTCTTTTTAATAGTTTTTAAAACAAGCAAGTTCGTGGAATAGGCACATGGAAATATAACCCAAGATTAATTCCAAAATTGATACCAAATTTCCAAATAAAATCTTTGTTTGGGCACACCTAAAGGGTCTGCTTCACACAAGCATCTGCCTGGAGAAATCTACACTGAGTTTGGAGCAGGGGACATGCTGTGGGGAAATTTCGACTGTGGGGAAGTTCCCGAGACATGATCTTACAGAAATAGGCTTTGGTGAGGCAGAACTTCACTGAGCCTCCCCCGAACCACACTGGCAGAACCGGTACTGAACCCTGCCCAGCGCATCCCACACCAGCCCTGTCTGGGAAAAAGTATTTTGGTTATTTTGGCAATAGTGAGAATAAAGCTGGTCTTGGAGGTTCACCTACATTTTGCAGGGTAATAGAGCTAGTTTTTCAAAACGTAAATCCCAAGGACATAAGGAATTGCAAAACCTAAAAATAAAAATCAAATTCATTGCCCTTCAGTGAATGCCTTTTTGTATGCACTAAAAATAGGACTTTCACCCAAACACACATGATGTGTGTGGTTTTTAATGCGCCCCTTGCCCAGGCTGCGACTCAGTCACAGAGGCAGGCTGAGAAGGGTACAAGTAACAAGCACACCTGGTTAACAGCCTTCAAAGATGAAATTGCATCACAGGCATAAGCTACACTTTCCCATCAAGAGTCACATTTGTTCATTCATTAAGTCCTCATGTCGCAGAGAAGCCAGAAATATTTACCAGGCAGAAATGTATAAGCTTTATTCAGTGGGCTTGCTATCCTGACACAGAAACACATTATAGGGGAGTGAGAAGCCATGCCTAACTGCAATACCTACAGAGAACGAGTCCAACAAAAGAAACAGCAAGGGCATGAGCACTAATGTCCCCAGGACTCAAAAAGCCCCTAAATGCAGCATAAATCTCATAAAGTAACGCACCTCTTTATGAGGCTAGATTCCCAACTAAAAATCAACGCTATTGCTAGATTTCCATCAGCTTATTAATTAAAAGTTGATCTTTTCTTTTCTTTAAACAGAGCTTCCAGTGGAATAGGTCTCAAAGCACATTGCAACCCTTGGTAGCTCTCCACTTAGGAGCGACTTTGCCCACCACCAACCAGCAGCCCCTCTTCTCATACAGCCAATCTGCGTTGAACAACTCTGGCCAGCCGCAATGCCCAGCACTTGGAGGTGACCACCGAAGACCACAGTCTCACCAAAGAAATGCAGGGAGACCAGCTGCAATTTCAGAGGTCAGACATTTGCCAAGCTGTTTGATTCAGCAGGCCTCCATCCGCAAAACAGCTTTATAAATAAATGTCCAAAAGTGACCAAGGTTTACATTTTGTTCCAAAAGAGCACATCTTAAATCAGTATCTCTCAAGCTCTCCTAGATCAATGTTTGAATGGGATTCAAGACAGGGAAGTTCAACCTATACAGAGGAGAGGGAACAAACAAAAAAAGAAACCGTTTGATCCAAAGCAAGGTACTGAATGACACCAAAAGTCTCCTTCTTCATGCTGTACTTGGCTACAAATAATTATTCGCCCTGCTTCTTTTTTTTTTTTTTTAAATAGAGACAATTTTAAAGAGGACGTTTAGGACTGAATAGGTCAGTAGGTATAGAAATGGAAATGGCAAGTAATAGAGAATATCGTTGCCAGAGCAAACCTGGATATAAATACACCTCTCTCAAGCATCTGTCAGTTTCTTTTGCTGTTGGAAAATATTTCCTATGAACAAAAAAATTGCTTGTACAAACTTCTGAGGAAAGTAGGTGTGAATGGTGACACACATTCCAATTCCAGCGTTTATTTGAAGGAGTATTTGCAAATATTTTTTACTGGTGTTCAGCCAGCTCTAAAAGAAAGCAGCTTGCCCAGGGTATATAAAAGCTAAAAAATAGAATCCAGAAGCAAAGAGCTACCCATTCTTTAACTTTGCCGAAGATTTTTCCTGAATTACAAGGCTTTTTTTTATTCTGTTCAGATTTTATGTTCAAACAAATAATTTATGTCAAAGAAACTCGAAACTGGGTTACAATAAAACCATCACTGATAATTTGCAAAGCTCTTGCTAATAACTGCTGTAAAAACATGTTAGTACAATGAAGTCTGAAAATCCATCATTTCAAAGCACAGGCCCCATTTTTCTTGCCAAGAATCCTTCTCTGCTACACCAAACCTCCGACAGCGTATCTCCGTTTGCACTACCATAGCATCCAAGCAGCTCACATCTGTCTGAACAGCCCTTAGTGAAGGAAGTAAGTATTACTTCCATTTGTTTGGATGGGGATAACCACACTGAGAGAGACAAAGACCATTTGCCATGCTCTCCTTGACATCTTGCCCATCAAACCAACTTGATCCAACTCAAAAGGAAGAGCAGGCTTCACCTCCCTTGCCATGAACCTGCCATCTAAGACATGTATTTATCCAGGCTAGTTGTCCAGACCCCTTTCACAAACAACAGAGATGTGCTCCAAGAACGGGTTTCAGCTCACCTATCTAACACCACAGTCCAACATCCCTGGGTGCTGCTGCAAAACCAGATTGCAAAGTCCTCTTCCATGGCCACCTGCTCCCACTGTTTCCCTTTGGGCAGCATTATCATCCATGTGGATATGCTGTAAGCTGCATGAGGGGAGGACCACATCTCTCCTTTGGAGATTAAACTGGTGGTGTAACTACAGCCTTAACTGCTTAGCTCAGCCCAGAAGAATTGCAGTCTGGCCATGTCTGGCTCTTTACTGACAAGAGAGGGAACGTAGATGACAAAATTTTATCAAGTTTTTTTTAAAAAAAAAGCTGAATCTTGCCCGACATTTTGCTTTTTCTTCATCTTTTGCAATCTGCCTGCTCTACCCCTGACTACTAATTAAAGTTTTTGATAATTACAGCTTTTGATATTTGACATACCTGCACAATTGCAAAGTGTATTTCACTTGTAAAAGCAACATTTTGGTGGGACTGCTTCATGAATATAACCAAAGAACAGCACTCTCAATATGAACAGTGTTTGATTTCTTGACCATCGCACAACATGTTCCTAGATTTCTTCTCTAAGGCAATGAGGACATGGCACTGGGACTGGGTAACACCTCTGGACAGAAGGAATGGAAAAATGATGCAGCATACTGAATCTCACCGAGTAGCCTCAGCTAAGGACTCACGTCAGAGCAAGTGCTGATGGGCAGACCTCTCACTTCACTCACAAACCCTCTCTCACCACATGAGAGGCAGCACTTTATACAAGGTACCAAGGATGCGCCATAGCTGCCCTCTCCAAACGCCGTGGTTAACTGCCTTAGGTGGCAGCCACCTCTGGTCTCTCCCATAGAATCACAGAATCACCTAGGTTGGAAGAAACCTTTAAGATCATCGAGTCCAACCATAAACCTAACACTGCCAAAACCACCACTAAACCAGGTCCCTCAGCACCATGTCCACACGTCTTTTAAATACCTCCAGGGATGGCGATTCCACCACTTCCCTGGGCAGCCTGCTCCAATGTTTGATAACCCCTTCAGTGAAGAAATTTTTGCTAATATCCAATCTAAACCTCTCCTGGCGCAACTTGAGGCCATTTCCTCTCGTCCTATCACTTGTTACTTGGGAGAAGAGACTGACCCCAAAAAAAGTGTCGTCCTCTCACTAGTTGGATCAAGACAGACTTGTCAAGCTTAGATCAAGTCAAGTGACTCCAGAGAAAGCCAATGCTGATGCATTATTATCTTCCACACTGTTCCCAAGACTTATTTGATAGGGTGTACACTGAAGTTTATCAATAGCATACCACTGGCCAGGACAAATAACTTTCCTAAACAAACGACAGTTGTGCATATTTGTTAATTGAAACCTAAAAAGAAGCCGCTGGTGAAGGCGGTTTGTTCTGTCTCAGAAAGCAATGTGCTTTTTGTGAAAGGATGTTGGTAGGCTTTCAGAATATATTGAGATCCTATCGTAAGGCTATTCAATATTAAACATCAGAAATATTTTTTTGTGACAAGTTTGGAAACCACTTAAAACAGTGGTCGTTAGCTCTACAACTGGAAAGTTTTAAGCACTATGAAAATGGAAACTCAATCATTTATAAATAGGGATCGTCATTTATACCTCACTTTCTGGTGCTTCATTCTGCTCCCCGTTGCAAGCATCCAGAGAATCAGCTTTTGCCTGGCCAGGAATGTCTCATTCTGCTCTCACCACCCACCCAAAGAAACCAGCAAGGCAGGATATTTGTTCCCTCTTGTTTATAATAGGAAGTCACTATAAATCACTTACCAATGGAATCCTGTATACCTTTCCATTAGCATGAGTTTTCAGTATACAGTTTACTGTAGCACGCAGTGCCAAGAGTGTAGTCACTGGACAATACCACCTTTGTGATACAGTATGGTATTTTTCAGGACTCACATAATTATTAGTAATATATGTAGCATATATTATTTTTTTTTCACCATGAAATTTCTTCATAAATATTCACTGGCTGATCCTGACAACTCTCTTGCAAGGTAGCCTGAAGTCCCGTTTTAGCAGAGATGGAAATAAGTCTCAGAAGTCCAAAGACAACATGCCTAGGCAATACTTTGACCATTTCAAAAGCATTTAAGAGCAGAGTTTTCCAGGATTCTCCTATATTTAAAATGCATTCTTTTACTCCTCTGCTATCAGAAAGGCCCACCCCAAGAAAATAAACCCAGAGTTCTTGCAGGCAAACCATCCTTAAACTGGACAACAGCATCACTTACCCCCAGTACATTGCCATTACACCTTTGGTCAAAATAATATTCAAATACTTCACAAGAAGATATACAGCTAAGTACATACACAGTGTCCTTTTACATACTGCAGCCAGTATTAGAGAAGAAAGCCAGAGCATAAAAGCCGTAGCACATGCATCTACTCCAATTTACAACATACCAAGACTCTGGCTACATGGTGCTTGCTTCACATTCAAATATTTCAGAACAATTCAGACCCTTACCGTTCGCCGAGTCCAGACTAATAACTTTTATATACTTGGATGACTTCAGGGGTATGCTAAATAATGTTAATTACAGTTACATTTTAGTCTTTGATCTAAGAATTCTGACCTAAGAATATCACACGTGTGTGGTGATGAACTGACTTTACCCAAAGGCCCTGCTGGGAACAGCAAAGGAATGACCGACGACTTATGTAGGACCAAGAAGCATCCACGTTGCTCCCCTGGTCAGTGTTATATACAGCTCAAGCTGAACCGCAACAACTGGCTTAAAACCCTGCTTTGTGTTATCAGGTAACACTGACAAAGCAAAGATGGCTTTAAACCAACAGAGGAAAGAACGTGTGAATGAGGGAATGAGACAGAAAAGAAAGGGTACATAACATTATGTAGTGGGGAAAAAATGGACATGGAAGTCAAGACACAGTAGGTCAGTCCCACATGACCATCATATTTCCTGAAGCTACTTAAACGTGTACAGATTTCTGATGAATTACACACCTTCTACTCTAGCTCAAAATGGAGGGGAAAAAAGAACTGCTGGCCCCAAATGGTGAACACTATAAAATATGTGTTGGTTCAGTAAAAGGTCCCGTATAACTTATCTTCATTTTAAAATTGGCAATGTTATTCAGCTGTTTCTCTCTCTGCCTCTCCTGAACTTCCTTTTGTTGGTTTTGGAGACTCTGGCTTAACATATGTTGACCAGCATTTTCAAAACAAGCAAGAGGAGGAAAAAGAGGGAAGAACAGGAAATAAATTGGGGCAGCTGAATGAAAAATGAAGTTTACATGTGTGAGTAAATTAGTGGTGAGATGAGGTATTTCTGTAGGTCACACACACAGCCCCCTTGACTGTAGTATTTTCCAAACCGCAATATCAGGGCACATACGACTTTCAGATCTCTGGTTCTCCAAGAACAAAATTGAGTTACCTGGAGTTAATATTCCTGTACTCTTCTGCATTGACACAGTTCTTATCCTCCCAAAGGATCCCAAACTAAACCATGAATCACACATCACTAACGGTTACCCACATCTGGGGCAGGAAGGTGGCTTAGCACAGACTGCTCAGCAGTGCAAGGGAGGGGAAACTGTAGCCCAGAGCACCAGGCCAGGCCCTTTCCTCTTACAAGAAATGTCATTTAATCTTGGTACAAAGACTGTAGCACCTTTTGAAAAACCCAAGCACTGCAAACCTCTGGCTTGAACTGGAGGAGGCAGGAGTTGGCCTTCCCATGCTTACACTTGCAGTGCTCCCATTTTGAGCCTGATGTGAACAGACAAACGAGTTTCTGAATGCGGATACCGCTCAGCCAGAGACCCACACCACCAAAGGCTTTCTAGACATAGACAGGACTCATCCAATCCAGCATAGCAACCCTTAAAACCCTTTTCCGTTCGGACCATCCTCCCAGGCTTCCTCAGGGACATCAGACCTATTAAGGATGAATTACGGAGATGCACAATGCACAAACAGGAAAGCTCATGCTCGAAGAGACTCCAAACCACAGAGCCTCCTACAGAAATGTTACCCAAACTCGCTCCAGTGGCTGACCTCCTGCAGACCCCCGGCCACCTCCACACGGGATCCACTCAGTGTTGTCCCTCGTGAAGCCACTCCTGCCCGGAGCAGGTCCTGGACTGGTCAGGTCCATGTGAAGCCGCCTGGCTGGGGCTGGCAGTGCTCATGCAGCAGAGCCTTTAGGTGGAGGGACAAAAGTCCCTGTTCCAGTTTCAGACGACCTGCAGCTGCAGACACAGCGAGGCACTGCGACCTGGGAGTGTGTGTGATACTAACCGCAGCTGGTCCTATCTCAGGGGTACTGGATTTCTACTGACAAAGATTTATTACCATGTCCTTTTGTTGGGTGGGAGGAGGAAACCTGTTAGAAACTTGCAGGAACGAGGTCTGGGCCCAGGCTCTAGACAAAACTCCTTTTCAGCAAAGCTCTCATTTACCACTGCTCTCTCTTTATTCCAGGAGGAGGTTATGGAGCAGCTTGTAATGAAGTCACCCCCATAACCTTGTTACCTCACTCCTTCAGCTTCACAGTGACACCAAGTGTAACAACTGAACTGTCATCAGCTGTTACGTCCTTTCAGATGAAAAAACTGCATAATGACAATTTATGTTCACAGTGACAGCTACAGAGAATATTTTCCCCTGTTCTCCCAGTGTTTTTTTTTCCAGGAACAGCTTTAGTCCTGGTCTGACCTCTTCTGTTAACACTCATAGGTTGGGTCTTGCCAATGTTGGAAATATCCCTTTACCATCACGCCTCAGACCAAGCCTTTTCAGGGAAAATCTTTCTTTAAAATTTGCTTCTTGCATCAAAATATCAGAGATAACCTTTAACTGTGAGGGACTGGCACCACTGAAGATTTTTTCCTGAATACCTGGGAACTTGGAAGATCTTTTTTTCCCTGTGCAGCACGGAGCCTGCTGAAGTGGGAGTAGGCATCTAGTTACATTTTAATACATGCGATTTTTATAAAATGAGTGTACATGCCCACAGAGACTGGAATAGGTGTATTTTATAAACCATAAAAGAGAATTGAGTTGCAGGTCTATATTAACATTTGCATTAATAAGTGCACTGAAAGCCCCACATAATAGTAGGCATGGTGCAAATTGTCTTACAGTCTTGGGCTATGCACCTGCACGTAAGAATTTATGAGTTAGCAAACGAGATACAAACCTGGTGTAAATCACTTCATTGTTCAGGCTGTCACGTCTGGCTCTAAATTTCCCATGACCAGTGACAGCGTGTTCTCGTTGGTGAGATGCAGGGCACTGTGTGAGACTTGTTTTCATAGCCAGAATTTAGCAGAGCTTGTAATGGGAGTTGGGGCTGTGTAGTTTTGGAGGCAAGTTGTTAACGAACTGACGGTTATATGGCATTATGTTCTTTTCAAGTTTGCTGCAAAGCTGACTGAAATCAAACCTTTCCTCATTGAGTTGGCATGTAATTAGTAGTGTAATGTTGTCAGATTCCTTGGTGATAGTCTCCCACATGCATTTCATAATGGATAAACAAATACCTAACCTAAGCTTCTTTTTTTTTGGTGTTATTTAGAAAGGGATTTTCAGCACATGCTGTGCTGACTGCAAGGATGAAGTAGTTAGCCCTCCTATTGCAAACCGTTATGGGTTAACAGTGAAAACCAAGTTAGGCAGCAGGGAAGGGGGACGGTGAAATAAAGAAAAGAGGAGAAAGGAGAAGAGGAAGAAAAAAAAGAAATAAGGGAAAGAGCATGGGAGATGATAAAAAGAAAGGAAATCAGAAAATGACAAATGAAGATTCATTAGGGAAAAGAAAAGTAAGGAGTATGAAAGGAGAAAATATATCACTGTGTTCATTTTCTTTATTTTTAATATAAAAATATCCGTTTCCCACCCAGGAATCTTGCTGTTGTGCAGGCAGGCACGTTCAGGCTTTCACTCTGAATCTAAAAAGTTTAATTGCAAGTGCTTAAAGCCTAAAATAAGGCTTTAAAAGTAAAAAGCTAAAGTCAAATGCAGCCAGGGTAAGCACTATTACACTCCAGCCCGATTGTTTTTCATTAAAAAAGCGGGGTGAAAGGGAGGGTTTCAAAGCCATATTTCAACCCTAGGCTGACACTACAGTAGTAAAATCTGATTTTGTTCTGCTAGTTGGCTGTGGGTTTGGGACCAGACCCTACATATGCGGTGTAACATTATGATATGAATGTGTGCACACAAGATATTTTCAGAAGCCTCCTGCAGAATTCAGAGAAATGTGCCCCCCATTCCTGTGGCCCCGCTCGCAGAAGCCAGCTCCTCTCCTGCCCCTGGGAGCCAACTGGGCTCAGACATGGCATATGCTGCACAAAGGCACTTTAAATTACAAGGTGCTGTATTTTCAGGCAAGTGGAGGAACTTCTAAGTGAATGCCAGAACTGATTTCCAGGGTGTGTTTAGCCAGCAGCATAGAGTAAAGAATGGGTAAGTCTGTCCGGGAGAGAAAATTCATTGTTTCTTTCACTTGCCTGTAAGATAAAGAAGAGACTGACAATTATGATCTTTTTAAACATAGCTACTTCCATCCACTGCATGGGGTACTGGGATGTGCACAATACTTATGTCCAAATACTAAACCCCAGGTACCTAAGTTATGTCCTGAACCTATTGCTCTTTGTGTGATCACAAGCATAAAAATTCAAGCAGCTTGTAAGGAAGTGCATAAGCACATACAGAGCTCCGACAGCCAAACAGCCGTAAAAATGGCTGTAGGCTGCTCAAGAGCCTCATGGTAACCCAGACAACTGTAGCACACAGATCCTACAAATCAAGGGATTACATGTGAAATTTAAAAAATTATTTATATCTATAAGGAGATACAGATATATTAATACATAAATACCTGTACCTGCTGGGAATGCCTAAGCAGTCTGCCTTCCCACTAAGCGTACCGTGAGATACAGCAGTACAATCACGTGTGGTATTTTCTGTGGTCATTGCCTCCCAGAAGGCGCAGGATGGACCCACTCCGGGGCCGAACCCAGAGCAGTGGTAAGACCTTTCCCCACACAACCTCAGTGCCATAGCACAGAAGCTCCGAGGCTGTTGTGGGAGGGGAATGCCAAGAAGATAAAAGATAGATGGATTTACTGATGCCAAGTAAATCAAGTTAGTGACTGACAGTCTCTCTGCTTGTGCTACAGGTTTGTGTGGGGCTGGACGAGCTGTTTTAACCGACCTTTTCACAGATGCCACAGTACATTCCCCAGTCTCTGGACTCCGACTCGAGAGCCTGGGCTCTCATCTTCAGCAGTGCTGAGTACGCATAGGTGCAAATGAGATCAGCAAGAGCTGTGCTTTGAATGAATAAAGAGCCATGAAATCATAAATATCCACAAGGTCTTAGGTATCTAAAATGACTTCAAATTGCCATTGTTCAGTGCCTCAGTTCCCCATTTGTGAAATCCTCCAGACATCTTATGAAAACAACTTTATTAAAGTTTGTGAAGGACCAGATGGAGTATATCAAATGGCACTGAACAGCACATCACGAAATTAATCATCGTGTCCTCAGAGATGCTCAGCTGCATTCAGGTTAGTGTTTTGCTGGTAGAGAAGTGGCAATGAACGCCCAGTGAGGACATGAGCTGGGTTTTGAAGTTTCTTTCAAACTGGGCCAGCTCACATACGTCAGAAAAGTATTTCTTCCATAATCTAGCTAGAAGTGTGATGGGAACCCCTTTATTTAGCATCCTGAGGAATTACAGGAACCTATACAGAAAGCTATAGTCACACAGCTCCCTGACCGTATGCAGAATAACCAGCAGAAAGAAACGTCGCTGAGTGAGCCACAGGGGGAATTGTTGCCTGTGGATTATTCTCACCTCCAACTGCACAAAAATGACTTTAGTCTTTGATTGCATTTATTTTGAGTCAAGTTTTTAGTTTTGCTCCCTTTGCTTTCCCTTGTGAAGCTACTGCAGTCTTCATGTTCCGGCTCACCACAACTTGCACTGTTATTATTTCCATTACAGGATTTCTTCCCAAAACTAAATATTCCCAGACACCTTCTGAACAGGACCTCGGAGATTCTAGTAAACTGGGAGGTATCTCAAGAAGGGCTGTGTTTTCAGTTTTCCAATTCACCAGGCAAGTGAGAGTGCAGCAAACCAGGCAAAAGGGGGAAGGCTCTTGGAGCAGAACAACTGCCTGCCCGGAATTATTCAGGAAGATGTACCCATTTGCTAAGAGGTTTGAGGAAGCAGAAACACGTCCTTCTTCTCCAAACATGATTTTGTGTTTACAAATGGTCTGAGTCCTAGCGCAGCGCAATTTCAATGGTTCAGCAGGAGAATCATATGTAGAAGAGCTCAAAGACTATCCTGGTTACCATGAAGATTGGTGCAGTGTAATAAATCAGCCATACTGAGCTTGAATCCTCAAGGAGCAGCACAACCTTAACACTGCAGATGCTCACTAACTGAAAGCTGTAAGAGCCCTTCACAGCGGAGTCTTTGCGTAAGACAGATGAGGATCCTGCACTCCAAAGGCGCATGTGTGGGAGGTCCTGAAACAGTAGTAGGCCGGTATTTAACATTGCAAAGGCCTTGGATGTGAACAGCTTTGTGGAAGAAGATGGAATTCTCTTTTGGCAAAACATGTGAAACTGTCTGTGATAACAGGAATGAGAGCAAGGATGAGTGAACAAATATTTGCAGTGAATGCCTTGTCAGGGCAGGGGAATTGCTACTGATATGATCTTTACTTTCAATGTTACTGCTTCTGACAGTCTTACAGACTTTGCAGATGTTTATTGGCCACTAAATCATTCTTCAAGAATGTTGGCTCCATTCCCAAACCTGAAGAGTCTGAATGTGAAGGGGTTTGTTATTCAGCACACACTGCTGCTTTTGGAGACAGTGAGTTTCAAGAAACCAGTGGGGAAGCATCGTCAACTGATAACAACACGGGACTGAATTCAGACTTCTTAGCACTCGGAGCCTCAGACGTTGAGGCACGCCTGAGTAAATGTGCACCACGTAGCGGGGCAGCACACATCCACGTGGCACAGCACACTGCCTGAGCCATGACAGTCATGGTATGCCACATTAATGGGCCTATTTTGTAGCGAAGATTGCTGCAGAGAGACAGGGCTTACTAGCTCATCCTGACCTTGATATACGGCTTGCAGTTCTTGGTATAGCACATTTGCATGAATTTTGGGGCCTCTGTAAAACTCACTCCATCATGCTGCAGAGATTATTACTGTTCCCTTTGGCTCCTCTAACTGTAGGACACGGCGCATAACAACGAGGCGTATTCAAACCCTCTGCCATTCATCCCAGGAAGAGCAGTTTGAAAAGACGCAACTGCTGAGCTGTAGCACCCTAAGCCACAATATTTCAAGCCAAACAGATTTGCTTCCAAACAGAGAGTATCCAAACCATGGGCAGTATGCCCAGGCTGTTTCTCTGAGTGAAGATGCCGATTCTGTGAGATCATTGCAAACAGCTCTCACCTGAAAAAGCTACACTGGGCACTGGAAACTATCCCTAAATAGCAACTACACCAAAAAGAGTAGTAATCGTAATTGTGACACGTAATAACACATACCTTTTAAATTACGAGTGATAAAAAGTAATCCATGCCTTTGTACTAATAAAAAGACAAATTATTGAAGCACAATGCATTATTACCACAGGGGAAAAATGTTACTACCCAGAACTATTTCTCCCCAAAAGGCACTGATTACCTTGCCCAGTGTAGCCCAAGTCACAATAGTGGAAGTGATCTAACAACAGCTAAGGCAAATAGCCTCCCTCTAAAACCTAACTGAATTGCTGGCTATCGGCCTCCAAGATCAAAGACAATGTTATCTAAAGCAGCCCCTCATAACATTTCTTTGCCCAAACAGAGTGAAGACTGTTTGTTTAAAAATGTCAGGTTGGCACAAAGATAGGGTGCTTCAAAAATATGTAAGACAGGTGCAGAAGGCAATAATGTCATATTTACTACATATTTGGTTTACATTAGCTCATACATGTTTTCCTGGAAGTCAGGAGATTTCTTTTAGGGAATTCTCTCCTGCAACAGTTTGCGATATCAGGCTTAAAACACACATACATATTTATAGTAAAGCCATATGGTATTTATGGTTAAATCAACTGACATACTTCAAAAAATATGAATTTTGAATAATTTGAAAGATCTGTAGATCAAAAACAACTCTCAAGCTTTATCAGTATGTATAAATAACCAGTCTTCGCTCCTGTCACCATAAATCAAAAAAACCCTTCACTCAGCAGGGGCTGCAATCAGGGGAAACTGGGCTACATATCTATGCATAAAAATACGGAAAATATGTGCATTCATAGAATGCAATTCCTCACACAGATGCAGTTGGAAATCACTGTGGACTTTCTGCTCAAGGAGCAACCAAATTAACTTTACCTCAGAGTAACACGCTGCTGCAATTTGCTTACGTGTCTCCCGTGACCTGCTGGGATGCTTTCCTAAGAGCAAGCAGCATAAGCAACAATCACATATTTGTACAGTCTTGCATCCTGATCTCCCATTTAAGATCCCACTTCTATAGAGAAAAGCAACGAGACAGGAAGCCATGGTTCCAGACATGAATAACATTCATATTTTTTAGGGAATAACTGGTAAAAAAAAATGAGATCCTTTGATCCCTCCAACACAGTCGAACGCTAGGCTTTGAGCCTTTGGACGGAGGATGAGAGGAGGACTCTGAGCAGCCAAGCAAGCTAGGCAGCTACAACACAAAGGCTTTAAGCTCTGTGAACTGAAATGTTGCATGTTCCCTAATTAACTCACTGCTATTATTAGTAGTACTTCTGTTTCCACTTTTAAAACAATAAAAGCTTTTTCTTTCATTTTGCAAGAGTTGTTACTTTTTACTTTTGCCCGTGAGCCAAAGCTTTCCCATAGAGCGATAGCCAGTACATCACAGTTTGAGAAGTTTATGGAGACCTGCAAAGGGTCTGCAAAGCAGACACAGCAAATCCCATGTGCAGACAACGCCTGCTTTCCTCCCCATCCTCCTGCAACAGTGGGCAAACAGACCACGTACCACCAGTAAACATTGTGTTTGAGGGTACAGATTCATCCAGGCACACAAAGCACCCACACAACCTACCTAGTTGGCTGCCACCAACCATTTTACATCAGATGAACAAACTAGCAAGGTTGTTGGCAAAACCAGTCCCTCGGAGCACCACTGAGAGAGTGGATCACCCACAGGCAGGACTCGGTTAGTACTGGCTTAAACCACCAACCCCAAATGCAACTCAAGGCTAAGCACATCTTTTTAAAATAGTCTCCTGACAGCACTTGCCAGGCAACTACCGTCTCAGGTAGGAGCATCTTGAGGGCTGCTCAATGCATCCTGAAGGCTGTTGACCACCCATAGCCCCGATCCGCAGCAAGGCTCTCCTCTTCCTCTCGCAAATTGAGCACAGCCGGATGCCACAAGCTGCTAGAACTCAAGGCAAGTCCTGCCCCATGGCCCTAGGCTTTGCAATTAGTACCTGCTTTGCACCCTCCCAACACCCAGAGGCCCACTCCCAACACTCAGAGGCTTAGATGACACCTGGCATTTTCTGGTTCTATTTTTATTTTTATTTTTACAAGCCTTTGTGGTGAAGCAGAAATCCCAGAATAAGAACCAGGACGCTGACACTGTGAGTGTCTGTACCCTTAACCCCCAAGGAGGAGCTGCCCAGAGGAAACAACAATGTCTAAGACCCCTGCCACCAAGGCCTTCTCCAGATGATTTTGGTTAATGTTAAGAAGCAGCATTGCTCAGCCAGGCCTGGGAGCAGCATCTTCTGCTTTTCTTCTGAAATCTGCATTTTGGTAAGAGAACAAAGTATAGGAATGTACAGGCATAGCCATTGTTTGCAATTCTCAAAATAACTTCTTAGTCATGTTGTCCTCTTTTCTACCATCTTCTTCCTCTTCCATCTCCCCCCACACACACTTCCAACTGCATCCTCATTTTATTTTTGCTACAATGATAGCGGAAGAGAAAACTGAAGCAAGAAGAGACTTCTGCTGTGGCACGTGGCTTGCAAAGTCAAAGCCATAATCTAGCAACCCATGAAGTGCAAGGTGCTATGTATGCTTGGCTGCTGGCATTAAACTATTGTTGCTGTAAGAATCTGTTAGAAATTTGAAAATGGCAATTGCTGCCCCCCAAAAAGGCAGATTGGGAAGTATGACTTGTGGATATGGGGCACAAGGACTTTGGCAAAGTTTGCCCTGGCCACAATGCTGTGCACGTGTGTCCTACCCCTGCATTTGGTGTGTAAGCTGGTTTGTATACAGCACTTAAAATGAAAAAATATCCCTTTGAAAGAAGTGCCTTGAAACAGATATTGGCAATGGATGAGACTCACTTGCTGTAATTACTGAAAGACAAATTTTTGAGCAAGACTCCTATTTGACTTCTGTCCAAAGCCTCCTCGAGCTTCCAAATGCTGTGGCCTTTAAAATCAAGAGAGCAAAATGCTTTCTGTTCAAATGATTGGTAATGTAAAAGCAGCAAACTCACATATCAAAACTAAGGTTTAAATTGTACTCCTGTTTGTCAATAAAATCATACTCGTTTCTTTCTGTTTCTCAGAGAAAAATAGGATCTGTAGAAAATGCTGAGTAGGACACTAAGTTATAGAAAAATGGGCAAGATTTATTAATGGAAGTACTACTTTTTCAAGGACGATGAAAACAGTATCTAGTTATGTAGTGTTTTAAAATCTACTGCCTAAATGCTATGTTTGCTTGCACAGCACATTTTAAAAAAAGATAGCATTTATATTTTCAAGGAAAGAGTAGAAAATTTTCTTTGATCATATAATGAAGCCTCAGATGAGTTTACAGCTCTTTCTCTAACTGTTGTTCTTGTTCTTATTGATACGTGCAAGAAATGTTCCTTTACAAAACATTCCTACTTTCTAAGCAGCAGAAAGGATGCCCTCCTTTGGGCAAATGCACACTTCTCATTTATTTGGAAAAAAAAAAAAAATTAAACGGAATAAATTTCCAATTGACACTTGTTAATTTGAAACACCAAAAATTCTCCTGTATTGAAAGCAGATTGCTCTGAAGAAATGCTGATTTTCAAGGTCATAACAGTGCTGGCAAAACTCAAAAAAGTTGTAGTCCAACTTGCTTGTGTTCAGCTGTGTTTACTTAGTCTCAATTTGACAAAAGTCTGCCTCTGATTATACATAGCAGTCATCTGCCCACAGATAAATAGATATTACACAAACGTTTGGAGGGAATGACATTTGGCTACCATTATTTTTGGAATAATTTACTCTGCATCCTGAAGTTAAGACACCATAATGATTCATAATGTTTTTTGGACCCAAGTATTTCCATTTAATAAATAAATTGACCTCTATGACCTTTGTGGACTTTATATTGTACATGCTAGTGGATTAAAAAAAAGGCAATTTATTGTTAAATATTCCGTATGCTTGGGCAAAGTGGATTTATACATAATTAAGACCAAAGCCAGTGACACATCTGGTGCACTCACTGCAGCAGGTCAGAGCCCAGCACCTGCACTGCAAAGGGCTCCGGGTGCTGCTGGAGAGGGGGCTCTAACTCGGTTCCACAAGACATCCCACCCCATCGCAACCTGCAAGCAAACATATACTGCTCAGCTGTCTGCAGAGCATGCACCTGCAGTTGAAGCCCACACTAGCAGAAAACCTCACGGCAGTGTCTGAAATAGAAACGTGTTTTCTATTTCAAATGTACCTATTTCGGATCTAAACTTAATAGTTTTCAGCCTGTTATTTGTAAGAGGAAAAATGAATACATATTGGATGCCAAACTGAAATTTTGCCTTATCCAAGGCAGGTAGTTGTTTCATGTTATTTATAAAATAACTTATATTTTAAAGCAAACCTGAAGTATTTCTCTGATGTGGATAGAAATTTTGTCCAGTTAAAGATCTTACTTAGCCTAAGGCATTTTGTGTTATAAATTATCCAAGAAGAGGGTAAAAACTTATGAATAAATTATAGTCCCTACTCCCATTCCTTCCCACTTCCTAATGCTCTTCCCTTTAAGCTCCTGTCATGTTCCCAGCATCAACTATCCCAAACACTGCTTCCATGTCAAGCACTGGAAGTATTGAGGGCAATTCAAAGACCGTGAGCGATATTGTTACTGCTGTGTATTTGAAGTGGAAGATCTTCATAGAATCATAGAATGGTTATGGTTAGAAGGGACCTTAAAGATCATCTAGTCCACCCTCCCTGCCACGGGCAGGGACACCTCCCACTAGACCAGGTTACTCAAAGCCCCATACAACCTGGCCTTGAACACCTCCAGGGCATCCACAACTCTCTGGGCAACCTGTTTGAGTGCCTCACCACCCTTAGACTAAAGAATTTCTTCCTAATATCTAATCTAAATCTACCTCCTTGCAGTTTAAAACTGTGACCCTTCATCCTAGCACTACACTCCCTGATAAAGAGTCCCTCCCCATCTTTCCTGTAGGCCCCCTTTAAGTAATGTTTCCAGACTATGGTGATGGAAGAATAAAACCTAGACCAGACAGCGGGTCAGATAGATTAGTTTCTGTAAAGTTAGCATGCTTTCAAAAATGTCTTTTCAATTAGAACACCAAAATTAAGAAAGTCTCTGATGCAATAGGAACCATATGTGTTTGACATATCCAGCTTCTCTATCTTTGACATCTAAATATTCAGTTTAAAGAAAATTAAGACATTTGTTTACAAAGAACTAGTTTATGTGTTTATGAGACTAACCTGAATGTTTTTAGATGGAACGATTATATACTAGTCGTTTCCCCTCATTTTCCCTTGTTTCAGGAAGGAATATTACTGTGAAGAAGGAATGCGTTTTCGATGTGGACAGCTGGAGGTACAGAAAACAGATTTCTGTCACGTGGAACAAATGCAGCAAACTCCTTCTTTACGGGCTGTATTCTTACAGAGACTAAGTATTAGGAGCTCATTACACTATGACACAAAACCCCACTCATTCAGAAGTGTGCTAACAACAGTCACCCAAAGAAGAGTTAATTCGGACGGAATCCAAGAAAATGAGGCAGCACAGAAACCTCATCAGCAGTCCAATCACATGACAAAACGCGAGGCATCTCCAAAGCCACTGCCTGCCAAAAAAAGAAAGGCTGCTGCAAGAAAAATACTTTCACAGCTTGATATCTGGGTCTTGTGACTGCTATCCAAACAAGGAGTAAAAGTGGTACTATATAATGTGGCAGGGTAAACAGAACCACCCACTCGTCATCACCAATCGTGTTTTTAATTCAGATAAATTCTGTTTCTTTAAAAAATGATGGGGGAAAAAGAAACAAAACCTTTTGTTGAACTGGAAAATTATACTTATAATCTGATTTGGCATGACATATTTTAGGTTCATATATATCATGAACTATATAGGAATGCATGATTTGCCATAGAGGATCAGACTATCGGTCCATCCCAGGTGATGCCCTTTCTGTGCTACTGGCTGATGCTCATCTCAGAGGAGCACAAAGACATTGCCCTCAGCCAACTATGCAATAGGTTAAGAAAATTTTCTGCCTGCAACCTACAGATGATGACTTGAAAAATTTTCAAACAGCAGATCTCATCTGCAAAATGTACAGAAAGGAGTAGACCTGGGAGAAGTTCAAACTTTCAGGAACACTAGGTCACAGAAGCCTCCACATTTGGCCAAACTGTCTTACAGTAGCCTGAAAACTAGTTACAGTTTTCAAAATAGGACTTGGTGGGATTCGCCAAAGTCTGGGTTGGGTATAATTAAGCCAAAGTATGAAACCTCTTCTATACTTTTGTGTTCAGCTTAGTCAGGGACTGCGGATGCACCAAGAAACTNAGAGTATTTCCCAGTCTCAGACTAAGCTCTGTTTTTTTCCCTGAGTTGTAAGCAACAGTTTGGATTAATTTGCTTTGTATTCTAAGCAAGGTCGTACCCTTTTCTGGAAGTGTATTTGTTCTTGGCCTGTGTAACATGGAAAAAATGCCAAGACACGGTAATTAGATTCAAAGGTGCCTTCCAAGAGTGGTAAAATATATATCTTGAATGCTTATCTACCCTTGATTGTCAAACACTTTGAGAGGGAGAAATGTCAAACTTCTCATTTTGAATTCTGAAAAATGCTAACATCTCCTATGCTTCCCTAATTTGTTCTAGAGCCCTTCCCAGTTACACTGCAGATTCCTACCGGTACTTTCATCGTATCTGCTTCCCCAATATTTTCTCTTCTTACCTTCATCCCTTGATCTCTTTTCTTTCCTCTTCCTTCCCCTCCATCACTCTCCCCCTTTGTCTTCATTGTTGTTCTTGTCCTCGATTCTGCATTCCCCTTTCCTCAACCTCTCTCAGCTCTCTCCTCTCTCCATAATCTTCTAAAAGTTTCTGTTCTTTATTTTCCCACCTGTATTTATCTCCTGGCTGTGAGTTTTCCTTTTTCCCTTCATCCCCATCCTGTCTTCTATCTTTTGCCTCCTAGAGCTAAAATGATACTCCAGCCATAAACTACCTGAAAGGCGAGGGACATCTTTTAAGTTCATTGTCAGTACTAAAGGGATGGAAAGTGTCTCAAAAAGAGGTAAATGACTATTCCAGTCACTGCCCTGGACAAACAAGTGTAGCTTCCATTGACAGCTGGAGGAGTTCAGCACCTGAATCAAGTTATTCCCCATTTGCCACCAGTCTCCGTTTGGCGTGGGAGTCCTGCTATAGCAATTCATCCCCACACCAGGGCACAGAGAGACAGACAGAATTTCTTGCAGAGGCCTCAGGATGTTGGTGATGAGAAAAACAACTCAGCTAATATGAGTCCTTTCTTCACTTGTAACTGAGAATGGCACCTAACATAAGCTAAAATTTTGCTGAAACTTAAAAGAATTAGGAAGAGGTCCATCTAAGTGGGGGGACAGTTATGCACCACTTCACCCCATGTATTCAGCTGGATCTCTAAGAAAATACCAAAACACCACAAGAAAAGTTCCTTGTATGGCATGCATCGTGTAGTTATTATCACAACTAATGAAAATCTCCATCTTGGCTTCAAGTGAAGTGGTTTAACATCCTGTGAAAGGGCAGAATTACACCACACAAGCAATTTGGTCAAGAGGATAAAAAGACTAAGAAACACTGATTCCCTCAACTTCTTGAGATCTGCCCATCAAAACAGCAAATGTTTGCTTTCCAAGACAAAACAAGGTAATAGAAACATGCACTAGAAACCATCTTTATGGCCAATGCTCCAGAGAAAATACTGGGGAACACTTTTGTTTTCCATGGTGAATACATGGCCCCTGGAACACCCCCCAGTCAAAAGCCTGGCTTCCCTCTCCAGCTAGTGCTAGCCTGGGCAAGCTCGAGCTGTCTACGAATGGCCCAATCCAACTTGCACATCCAGTCTTTCAAAGTTGTCTCTGTTTTCTTTGTCTCCCTTTTTTTTATATTGCTTCTGGTGGTTTTTTATGTGTGTTTTTGCTGCTGCTCGCTTCCCACCCTTACCGCTCTCCAACTGCTTGCTGGGCATGCACAGCAATTCCATGTAAGGAACGCGGGGAAGAGAAGCATTCCTTGATTTTTCTCTGCACAGTAACTTCCATGACATTTGATCATACGCAGAGATTAAGTCATTCATGAATAGGGCCCAAAGGGAGGAACAGCTCCAGAAAAACAACCCTCCTCGCTGGTAGTGCAGCATCCAGGACTCCAGAGTCATTACTGCCACACTCACAGGTCGTAGCTGATCTGGCAAAGCGAGGAATCCAACTGCAGGCTCTGTGGTTGAAATAAAATGTATCTACAGCAGCTTGGATCAATGTTTAAAAATGTTCCATGTTATTTTAGTCCAAGGACAAGCTTTTAAAATTAAAAGAAAACTTTGGCTTTAATTACAGATTAAAAGTGAAAGTTGTTTAAAAAGAATGCAGTTCTGAGAAGAACAGTAATAGAAATTATTTAAAATTTAAAACTCATTCTTCTCTCTCCCAGCATGTGACAAGTCTCCTTGTATATATTTAAAACACAAGTTTGAAAGTGATAAATTTGTGGACAGTATTTAAGGTGCTTCTGCCTTGCTGTTGTGGATCTTTGGCATAGCTCAACTTTTTCCTACATTTATGTTTTCAAGCTAAAATAAGTGTCAGATTTTGATGTGTCTTGCAATGGCCAAAAAAGAACCACAACTGTAACTTTTACCTCCTTTCCCCCTAAATTTTGTTACTACATGTGTGATGCAGCACATGTCACCACCTTATACATAAATGCAAAGGGTTTATTCCAGATCAGCTACGAGCAATGTGATCCCAAAGTGGTTAGGTGCTACAATGGAGAAGCTGCTGCTCTTGGGATGATTTTCAGCAACAATTGCCCATCTGAAAATCATTAGTGCATAGCAGTGGATTTTCCACATGTTCATATGCTGGACAAGCAGGTTGCCCTTGAAGTATGGTTCCCCAGGGGAAGAAGGAAAACCCAGAGAAAAGTATTCTATTGTCAGATCACGGTTTCGCTAGAGCCAGACAAAAATATGGTCAAGCATTCACTTGGCTGCTCTGCTGGCAAAACTATAGGGTACCGAAATGGAGACAGCTAATGAAGAAGGCAAAGAATGAAGCTCAGGAAGAAGAAGATCTTAAAGGGGTACAGATACTTTTTTTCTTTCAAAAAATCAGAAATAGGGTTAAGTATGCAAATTTAGTGACTTTCAGATTCCTGACCTTTATTTTTATAAGGCAAAAAAGGTTTAGAAGGGGTAGTCTTTTCCCAATAAAGTATCTCATTTTTTAATTCAGCTGTGTTTGAAGCACCAATGAGAAAGTATTGAAGGAGCGTAAATAAAAAGGGGTATGACTATAACTAGGCAGTATTTGATACTTAATGCCCCATTAATCGATAATTTGGCTTGAAGGAGGAAAAAAGTTGGCAAAGGGGAATGGAATTCTTTAGCTCCTTGTTTTACTTAAGAAAAATTCCCAACGGGCTTCACTTAAACAAAGAACTTTAGTTTTCCACTGGAAAGACAAAAAGAAAATCTTGGTCTAGCATGTCCTGCCACATGCTTTAACTACACAGTAAAAGAGTATGTACTTGGATCCCAGGCACATTTCAAAAGTGTAGTATTTATTAGCTGCTCTGTTGCCAAGTTCCACTATTATCATTTTATTATAACTAAGGTATATTTTTACTAACTAAATTATATTTAGGTCTTTAGTTTAAGCATTTGAAGGTCTTGGAGTGTCACGTACAGATGACATACAATATATCACAGGAATTTGTTGGTTTTCCCCCACCTCCTCTCCTCCATAAACAGTTACCCTGTATCTGTGATCTCAGGGCATTTGACTTTCCTAAACCCATAATCCAGCTGCAAAGATACACAGGGGCCAAGGGAGCAAAATCCTCGGATGGCGCAGAGCTCGCCAAGGACGAAGGTAAGCCCTGTTACAGGATAACCCCGAGGGGCAGTGCAAACCCACCTCTCCCCACTAAGCCCTTCAGACACACCTTGCTCCAACCCTCCTCTGCTGCCCTTCGCTCAGCTCACCCAGACCTGGCTTTTTGCCGAGACCTGTTCCCAGCTGGGGCTGTGGGCTGGTTTTTCATATGCAGGAGGTGGTGCATGGTGGGACGCAGCCTCTCCATCGCTGAGGGTGGGCAGGGACCAGCAGCTCCAGCTGAGTTTCCCCCAGCAGAGCCATGTTCCACACCTCCCCTTAAAGGATTTTTGGTCCTAGGGGGAGGATGGAGTTGCTGCCTGGAGGCTGTTGGGATGGGACAGAAAGAGTATGTGGCTGTAAGGCAGGAGAGGGTTTTGGTGGGCTCACATTGGGGTGGGCGTTGCCACTGCTCCAGGCAGGGAAGGGGTGTCTCCGAGCAGCCACGACACCCACAGAGAGATGACAGAGCTCCTCAAACCTCAGCAAGTGCAGCAGTACCATGGGGCTGAATACAGCCTTTATTTTTCCTATTTTGTGCAAGGAATGAAGGAAGAGCAGTACCCAAATATGAGCACTTACATTCTCCGTGGGTCACAGTCTTTGATCTGTGAGCAAAGATCCCACTGAAAGCAGCAGGAGTTCACCAAATGAAGCTTGGAAAGCTTTGCAAAGACATGAACATTGTGTGTCAAACCATGTAGTGTGCTTTGGGGCCAAACCACTCAAAAAACAGACCAGATCTTGGCACACTGGATTTCTGTTTTGTCCAACATAAAGCACTTCCAAAGGCTTGGTTTGAAAGCATCTGAGTGCCTGTCCATCGATTATCAGGTGAAGCTAAAGGCACTTTGAGTCGGCCATCAGATGTAATTATTAGCCCCTTTTGAAATACGAAGGCACAGAATCAGGGATATGAATCTGTGAGTTGAATGAGGTACAGAGAACTGAGAAATATTAATGACGTTTTCTCTATATAGATCCACAACAAATGTAACAAACACAAATTAATGCTTATGTGCAGTTGTAGCCAGGAGAAATTATTATCACGCACAGTCTCATTAGACAAGTGAAAACAGTAGCAGAAATGGTGGGAGACAGTACTAAAAGGAAAACAGGCTTATAAAGACGCCTGCCATTTTTATTCATTTAAAATGTTTAAAGAAGCATTTGTTTACTTTGTCTTAGCCAGCAAAAAAAGGGCTTTGCGCAAAACAAAGGATCACTGGGATCAATACCTGAAGGTCAGCTTCGTCTTCTCTGCTGACCTCCATGAATAGGACTTCGGGCTTTGCTGGGCAAGCTGGAGTAAGCACCTCAGTGCAGTATGGGATTTCAAAGGGAGAGATCTCATCATTTGTGGACAATACAGTTGGGAGCCTCTTTTCCTCTGTCTTTGCAAAGTTCACTGCCATGGTGAACTAACACACAGCTCTGAGCTGAAGGAGTAACCACAGCAGAACAGCAAGGCAGGAGGCTTGAATTCCACCGACATCATCATCGTAATAGAGCACTGAGGAAATGTATGTGTGTGTTTATGTGTATATGAAAGATTGTACGGTTTACAAACACCACTATAGTCTCTGGAGCTGGCCAGAGCAGGACAGCTTTTGGGTTCCCCCCAAAAAGTGTCTCTAAACATCCAGTACTACTGAGATTCAGTAATTAGCAACAATTGCAATTCTGGTACTGTGGACAGGGAAGGGCCCCGGGCTTCACCCAGCACCCGTGCTCCCCAGCTGGCATTAGTCCCATGGGTTATACTGGGCTCTTACTGACACTGTTTTCACTGCCGGCACAAACAGGGCTACAGCCACCCAGAGCTTTCCTCGGTAAAGGAACAGAGGCCATTGCCTTCTGGAGGAAGCTCCTATTTGAAGACAACCCAGGGGAAATGAATTAGTGATGCAGTAACCACCAGCTACACCAGCTAAATAACACGAGAGGGAGAAAAGCAGGACAACGAGTTTTAGTGTGTCTGTGTAATGGGCAATCCACTGCCTCTCCTGTGCAAAGCTGTCATAAATAGGCGGGAGCAGACCGTGTAATTTGCACACCAGCTCCAGGACCTGCTTCCTGAGCAGTTGCCAGTCCAGGCTCCCCACAGCTTAGCCCACAACAGGGCAAAGCCAGAGCCCACTCCTCGGGGTGGGAATAGCAATTAGAAGAGCAGGGACCTGGGATGAAAGTCTCTGTGAAGTCAACGGCCGAGACAAATTCTCCAGCACACCAAGACCTCATTAAAACTGCCCACAGTGTCTAGCCCACAAAGTACATCTAGTGCAAGGAGAGCAATCCTGCTGCTGTTTTGCGATGCATTACAAAATACCTTGGCTAGCAGAAAGAATTTGAGGCAATTTGCTCCTGAAGAGCCAGGTCGTGAAGAGCCTTCATTTTTCCAGCAAACTGGATTTAAGTTGACAAATAGTAACTGAGAGAAAAAAAGCCTGACGAGGTAAAGGGGAGATGGAGAAACCTACAACATTTAATTTGATCTTCGATGGTGTAAATCTGTCAATACCCACAAATGACCACAAGGCCATATGCCAGTTTTTACTCTGAGATACCGTAACTAAGACATTTGGCTGGTACCTCACATTGGAAAGAAAGTTTTTACATTTAGAAATGTAAAACATTGTAACATTTAAGGAATTTTGGCTACAGCCCACTAGCCAGCCTTCCCCCAGCTTCAGCTAAGGGATTATTTTGAATGTTGCTTTGCTTTTCATGCATCTGTTGCCTAAATCAATGTGGAGGCATGAGGGAGGGACTGAAAATTGGCCCTAGAAATAGCGGTATATTTTAGTGTCATAACTGAGAATCTTGGCAATCCCTGTTAACTTGAAATGTCAGTGCCATACCAAACGATCTGGTCATCCTAACCTCAACTTCTGGCCATCAGTGAAAGAACAGAGATAGAGTCTCCAACATCAGCTTTCAAGGCCACTGTGAAAAATTAAGGAAAACACATTTCATGGCTCGTTGGAATTTTGCTTTACCTATTTTTGTTTCTTTTCCGCTGTTCCAGCTCTAGCTGTTTATCTGATCTCGTTCTGTTTGTTTTTACTTTTTCCAGATTTTCTACAATGCGGTTTACTTCTCCAACTTACTTTCCTGCTTTAAACTCCTGCTCCTTTTTTTGTAGCTCACATAAACCTCACTTATATTATACAAGCGTTCTGTACGCTTCGACTGTTAGGACATATTTCTCCTTTAACAGATCTAAAGTGGCTATTGGATGCCAATTTAATGCCATAAAGCATAAACCACCTCAAATGGTCTTTAGTAATCACTGGAATTTCCACATCTACCCCTTGTATCTCACACCCAAATTTTTAAGTTTGGAGTGAAGTGGATTAAATAAAACTAAATCCAGCTCTGCTTTTCTGGTTTTGGATAATTAGAAATTGAACTTGAAGATAAGGGATGTTTTTCTAGATCAGGTGTTTTTATGAGCACTTCCCTTCCTCCATCAGGATGGCAAAAATCTCATACACAAACAATACCCACAGGTGCCCCACATTTTCTGAATACAGTCAAGGAGTTTTCTGAGTGGCCGGGTATAAACTCATCCACAGCCTAACATCAGTCCACGTAGAGATCCTTTCAATCCACTTCTCAAATTGTGCCAAAACCCTCCCAAAAGCTTCTCTGTGAATACACATGGAAGATCAGAAGTCTGGTCCGACTAAACTGCTTTCATCATTATGTTTCTGGTATTCACATTATGGACAAATGACCTAAAAAATTTCAGTTAAACGCATAAAGAAGTTTTTTTAAGTTACAGAATGACTTTCAAAAACCACAAACCTGCAAAGGGAAATAGGATTTGCTGGATCAGATAAGATTACTAGTCTATCTGGTCAGGGACGTTCAGCATGTAGCTTTTTAGAACAGTAAATTAAAATGGGAGGAAGGGTTGGTGAATAAAACTAATTTTGCAGTTCAATACTGAATTGGTTTTCAATATATTTTAAGAAGAATCCAATAAAAAATCCCACTCAAAAGAAAACAATCTGATCTTTTTATTTCCCTATTTTTTTTTCTATTACGATCAATAGATAAATTCTACTGTTTGCACCAGCGTGAATACAATTTCTTACGTTACCTGGGGGTGATCGAACCCTGCTTTGGAGCAAGACCCTGCAGAGTTTCAAGCGTTTGCCACCCACATCAAAATATTGCCATGGTAAGGAAAATGCATGTGCTTGTGCATGTAAGCAAACGCAGAAAACCCCAAAATATTTTCTTTATTTACAGCTATGTGACTGAATACAAACAAGCTGCTTTCCACTAGTCTCACCACAGGCATAACATGTTTCAAACTCCAGGACCACTGAGAAGCTAAGAGTTTTATTCAGCAGTCATCATGCTCCAAATTTACAAGCCGAACTCGGATGGTTATTACTGGGATGTACCTGCTTAAATCCCTTCCACAGATGGGAGAATGAACACTGCCCATGCCAAGTTTCAGTCTGGATTGAATTTTTACAGCTGGGTCATAAATTTGCAGATTAAAAGGGTTCTAATGGAAACACAGATACAGCCTTAACTACAGCAACATGAACAGCAGCACTGTAATACTGTGCGGGGAACAGTCCATGCTACAAGCAGAATCTACCAGGATGTTACCCAAAGTCACGTTATTTCTCCCAAGCAGCAGAAGGAGGCGGGGACATGCAGGAACCCCACGCCGGGTATGAAGTTTCAATTCAGACATTTTTCCAGAAAGAAGTGAAACTTTTATGGGCTCGACATTCCTTTAAATTTACTGCCCCAGAATGTGAAAAGTCCAGCCCTCGTCCCTCCTCCTGCCACCGCCCCATCCCACCTGCACCTGACTTTCCTGCACCCTGTCCCCTCCCAGTCCCACTTTGCTGCACTGCACATAGATTACTGTGTTAGTAAGTGCCACCAAAGACAGCGATTACTCATGAAGATGATAGATTTCATGAACAAGTAATTCACTGGGCAAAAAGGAAGGGTTTTGTCCCTGTAATTTCTCTTTCTTCTTCATGCAGGTGCCACAGGCAGATGTCTCCGTGCAGGGAGACCAGCTGGAGAGCCACGTGAGTCCCAAGGAGCAGAACAGGCACATTTTGGCATTGGAGCCTGTGCAAGTCTTGCTCACAGCCCAACACCGGGGTGATCTGCCTCCAGTCACAGTTTTGCACTCAAAAGCCCTTTCCAATCAGTGATATATAAAGTTAAGTGTGTGATTTCAAAGCCACTCCTGATGGGGTGACAGCACACATCTCTGCATTTCTGTCTTTGCAAACACTTGTTGTTTCTTCCTCTTTTTCCCTTTTCTGTTTAAAATCATGCCATATTTTTCATGTTCATTGGCCTGCATCCCCTCTTTGGCACAAACAGCTGATAATCACATTTTGCTGCCGGGTTTCCTGGGTAGGGGAGAGAGCAGACATACCCTCCTTCATGTCCCCAGAAGCGTACCGAGGGACAGCCTCAGTGGCAGGGTCCCTCTGCACGCACAGCAACGCAGCACAGGGCAGCCAGGCTACGGGGATGACCCACGGGATGCAAACCCGCGCTCCTGCCCCCCCATGCTGCACCGCTCCGTCTCCGGCTGCTGCACCAGGGCTGCAGCACCCAGGGCTTTCTGCTGCTCCGCTCCAGCTGGTGCGTTTCCGCATTTCCCCCTTATCTCGCCTCGTTATCTCCCCCTGAACCCCTACACCACCCCCCGCCTTCCTCGTTTGAGTACCGCATCCTTTTGCAACGCATGCAAGCGCTCGCAGTGGCAGTGGCTGCAGCTGGCCGGTGTTTGCGAGGCTGAGGATCTCCTGAATGGGAGCAAAAGCCAGGCCAGCTGACGTGCTGCAAGGCAGCATGGAAGCCTGACGTTTCTGCTGTAAGAGATCTGCACAGAAGTTTGGCTACCGGGGAAAATCCTGCTCAGGCAGTGGAAGGGGAGAAGGAATCACATCCATTTCACTAAATCAGTTTTCCCAAGCTGTAGTTTCACACACTCTTTAAATACTCCTTAAATTAACTGCTAATTTTCTTACTAATTTCCCTATTATATTCATTACTGGCCATGCAGTCTACAGCTAAAACTGGAAAACAGTCTGATTTATGACCATGTGCTTTTCCATGCACATAATTTCCTGAAACATTCGCATTTGGGCTGGCCCCAGGTTTTAAGACCAAGCGTAAGTCTGAAGACATTTTGAACAATGGGAAAGTGGGAATAAATATTTCTTTCTCTTTGAACACACACCTTCGCTAAATGAATGAGGCCTGAGGCTTGCCAGGGAACAGCCCTTGCTGAGGCCTGGAGCATTGGCTAACTCTAAAGAGGAGTATTAAAATATATAGTTGTTAGCGGTTGGTGACAGCACCGTACATTTTTCCTGCTGTGTCTGAGAGAGGTCTTGGGCAAGCACAGGGGTCTGCTGCTTTTTTGGCTGCTGCTGCAAATATTTGCATTGGGGAAATTTTAACGGTCTCGGAGAAACAGCGGTGGGCTGCTGTACCGGCACGGGCAGCAGCAACCTGTGGCCATGGAAACATGGCTTATCCCCTGATTTTTTTGTTCTCTCTGACTTTTTGGTCAGATGTTGTCATCTTTTCCATATCAAATCATTCATGCAAGAACATCTCATTCTCTGCGATGATAAAGCTGTCAGGAGTCCTGAGACGTGCTGCCCTGAAGCAAGCTGACTTGAAAATCCTCTGCGGCCAAGCAACTGGCTCAAGCTAGTTTTTACCGAAGTACGCGGAATATTTGCCATGACATCAACAGAAGCAAAACCAGCAGAGGTGCATGTGCACCTCCTCTGCTCTGTGGGGTCTCCGCAGCAATTATCCCCAAATTATATCCATGAACATGCTGCTATTAGAAGCACATCTGACCCGCACACAGCTCAATCTCCAGCATCTTTAATATTTTGGTTTTAAAAAAAAAAGAAGCCCAAAAGATTCATAGCCATTTGCATCTGAAAACAAACAGATAAAACAAGGACGCACAGTGTTTGCACCCAGCACCTGTGAGAAAACACGTGCTCTCTTTTCCCACAAAACTCACCATTAAAAGCAGGGAGAGGAGAGAAATGGCTCAGAAAAGCTAACACTGCCAGGAGCGCCGCTTCCCTCCCGGCGGGGCTGGCTCCAGGCAAAGCTCTCCCCCGCCCGCTGGCAGCCCCTGGGTGCCCAGGCTTTTGGGAGGGTGCTCTGCCCCTGGCACCGTCCATGCTCCCAGCCCACCCAGCACTCTCTTCCTCCGTTCCCCCACCTGAGAGAGGTTGAAACTGCTACCTTTCCACAAAAAAGACTCAATTTTGATGAAGCACTGTTTTGCAGGGTCATGTGGAAATAATCCCGACCCGTTTCCCTTGCAGCTCAAATACTGAGAAATGGAGAAACTAAAGGGAATTAAAAAGCAGCTTATTTGATTTTTGCTGGTCAAACTGAAAGAAATGCAAAAAGTGAATAACCAACTTAACTAGCGGGGAGCGGGCAGGATCTTTAAAATTCTCAAGTTTGGGCTATCACATCTGGTATATTAAACCTGACACTGTCCCTGTAGTAAAGCCGTTTCCTTTTAATCTTTCTTTAGAAAAAACAACAGAACAGCAAATTAAACGCAATCCTCTCCTCAATTCTCAATTCCATGCTATTTCAGTGTTGACGAATCAGGTCGTGTAATAATAAAATTCCTGCAGAAATATGATCTTAACTGTGTAACCTTCAATTGCAGTTATGCTGCTGTGTGCATTTAATACTGTACTTGACATTCTCCTTTTCCATTTCACTTCTGGATGACATTAGGATCTGCAACAAGGACCTCCTTCAGCTTTCCCAGGTTACCATTTATTTTAAAGTATCCCCAAGGTCTCCAGCACTGTTTAGATCAAACTTGCAAAAGTCACTGGTACTAGCAGTTTTTGTGAGTCCCTTGAGTTGTTTCTGAAAACAGGTTCCATTGTGTTCATATTATGCTTTTAAATTTTATAGCTCATTTTTAAATTACATGTTAATTTCTAAAAATGTTAAATTGCGAGGAAAAGTTGGCAAGGACCACACAAAATCACAACACTGTTCTGCAGCTTGCCTGTGTCTCTCTATAGTACTTATGTGCATGGCTATACCCTTCCATTTAAGTGCTCTGTATGAATGTGGCCCTGATCCTGCCGTGTGCTGAGGGTCTCATCAGAGGGGCTCAGTGCTGCAATAAATGACCCGGGATCATGCTTTATAAATCACAAAATTTGCAGGATCCAAATGAAAGAAAGAAAGGAAGGTGAGAGGAAAGAAAAAGGCAGTAGTAATGAAAACATCAGAAACAGAGCACACTCCTGAGTATAAATGTCTAGAAATAGGGATCAAACATCTTCAAAAATCAACCAGTCATTCAAGAGGTTTTTTAAAAGCCACCCTCCTTTCCAGGCCCCCAAGTCTTTAGTTTCCTCTCTATTTTTATTTGTTCTGGCTTTTCTACTGTGCTAAGTAACACATAAAGTGAAATCAGTGAAAATCTGCCTACAGAAAAGTTAGAAAACCCCCTGTCCTGCCATTTCATCTCTCTTTCTCTCATTTTAATTTTTGCTTTCGTTCACCAAACGCAGTTCACCAGACAGCGATATCCCAGAAAGTTGGGCTTTTTCATTTCCTTGTGCTATAACGATGCAGAACATTTTGTTCCCGCAGGTGACTGACGATAGGGTACTCGCAGAGCACTGCAGTGTGATTACTGAAAAAGTCAGCATTTTAGTGATCCGTAAACCAAAGACTGACGTTGCCAGTTTAGATTTATGTCCAGCTTCACTATAAACATTATTAGATCTTTCCCTTACAGATTTCTGGAGTGCTTGTTGCAGTCGGACTGTTGTTTCTGTGTGCGTCTGTACAACAAATACAGATAGGCAGGTCTGGTTTTAGTTATTCCTGTCACACAGAGAACCTGCTGTGAATGACAGCATGCCAAGGAGTTAATGAAAACTTGTTCTCCAACATGGATTTTTAACTAAACAAAAACACTGAACCAAGCCTTTCAGTGGTCAGTTTAAGACACATATTTGACCAATTATATATATTTATATATTATACCTGTACCAGGATTAATCCTCACTGAAATTTTCAGCCTTAAGTGAACACATTCACGTATGTCACATTATATACATAAGTGTATCAGCTTACAACAGAAATGCTTACATATGTGACATATCCGAGTACGGCTGCACTCTCTCCCAGCTGCTCCGTCCTCCCCGCGCTGGCTGCCCGCACCGCCTCCCGCGGCAGCTCCCCGGCTCCCGGGCTGCGCAGCCAGAGCGGGACGGAGCAGCGCGGGCACCCTACCTGCGAGGGACCTGGGATCAGGGTTTGCTATTCCCACTCCAGCACTAAAGCCGCTTCCTACAAGCTGGCAATAATCGTGCAGGGGTACAAAGTGAGGCCGCTCTCCTGACAGTCGGTTATATAGCCTGCCCTTGATCTTTCCACAGGATTTCCCAGCTGCCCGAAGCTAGAGCAGCATATGGTCCCGTGTTTATAAGCATGTTAATGACTGAAATGGGAAACTGTACAACCTGTTTTCCTTATAAACTTTAAACTGCAATTTCTTGGTTTTGTCCTTGGACGCTGCACTCGTGCCCTGTTAATTTGGCGCAGGCTGTTGAGACGCATGTGGCCACACTGACGCTGGGCACTCTGCGAGCGGAGTCGCTCCGGACACACTGATGTACCTGAAATCAGGGTCTGGTCCGTAACATGAACCAGACGCAGTGAGTAAGCTTTCTACTCACAATCTGCTACGACAAGTTGCTTTTCCAGGGAAGCACCATAAAGAATTTCCTTCAACACCAAAGACTGCCTGCTCTTAGGAGCACAGCAGCCTTGCCAAGCGTTTCTCAAAAATAAAATGTCAATCAGTTTTCACTCTGTGCTTTTTTAAATACTACACAAAATGTTTTCATAAACTAAAACATCTAGTAGGGACTTCACAATTCTGCTTTAACCCTTTTGTGTTAAAAATTAGCTGTTTCGCTTAACAAAAGATTGCAGCGGGGAGCTCTTCATAAGTGGTGATATATCACTTCAAGATACACTTGCTGCTTTCAGGAAGGTATGAGTGGTACAGTCAGACATACCCTGGTAGTTTGCTTAACCAAAACGGATTGCAGCTATTTTTGAGAACAGAGATACAGGTCTGCTACACGACTGCACTGAGAACTGCCATCCCAGGGATTCAAAGAGAAAAGACATAAAAAAATAAAACGTCCTATTTATCCCTTCCTATCTAACAATCATTTGGATAATTTCATCTATTTGTAAATAGATTTCATGAATGGATGATAACTTGAAAATATCTGCTTTGTTTGTGAAGGACTCGATTTCTGCATGTTATAATAGCATCAGAAAATCATTAATGGGACTGTAATACTGTAGCTGAAAAAAGCCTATTTTTACCTGTTTTTTTCCTGAATGTGCACACATATATAGGAAGGATATAACAAAAAATATAGTGTGTGCAGATGATGTTTTTCTTTCTGTCAGCAGGCTACTGCTTGTCTGCTTTGGAAGTGTTAAAAAAAAAAAACCAACACTGTATCCTGAGAGCTGCTGGTCTCATCGAAAGCCATAGCACTTCAAAATGTTAACAAAGATACTTAAGAACTGACTTAACGACGATCTCAAGATGAGTTCCAGGAATGTCAGTTATGAACCCAAATACACTAGGTTTTAGTCATTCCTGCCCAGCTTGTGAACCCAACACAGTTACTGTGTGCCTGTCTCAGCCTTCTCATTAAAGACCATATTTTTCAGTGCAGCTTGAAACTTGGCAAGAAGAACTTAGTCCAGTAGCAAATTTATTACAATTTTTAAAAAGTCATTGTGTCCATTTTTAAGTTATGGTATAAAAGTACAGAAAAACAGAAGTTTACACATCTGAGCTGCTGCATCTGTTCTTGAGTAACTTTTCACTTAAAAATAAAACTTGGCAGACAATACGCCCATAATGCGGACCAAATGCATTTGGTATGTTGAAAAAAAAGCTAAATGAACAGAGAGAGTTAATTTTGAAACTTGCTCATCGTGCATGCACTATTCTTGCTCCCTGACATCCCGTTTCTCTACGGGGCCCCCACTCCCCCCTTGGTCATGCCCTGACAACCTGCATGCACCAACATCCTCCTATCCCCACCAGAGCATACAGTCTCCGGAAATCCTTATGGCACCATCACATGAAACGGGCCGGGAAAGCGAGGGCAAAGGCTGCAAACGTGAGAGGTTGCAAAGGCAAGGGGAACCCAAACCTGCCTGCCGGGGAAGCCAAGGGCAACCAAGTACAACATCTAAATCTATATTAACTTTAGTGCAAAGCCCTCCAGTACTTTTCATCAATTTTCACCCATCCCAAAAATGATGCTGCCCAGAGGGTGGTCCCTGGCAGAACAACCCCCCAGGAAAGGCCCCAGGACACCGCAAAGGGCTGCTGCGATGGGTGGAAACCTGAGACGTTGGTGGAGACCTCCAGAGCTTGGGATGCAAGACTTCATTTTTTCCAAAGATAAAGCGACAGCCTTTGCCTTATGCCCCCAAAGAAATACAGAACAAGCTTCACAAGAGGAGCCTTCCAGCACTCCTTGCCCCACAGGGACCTGAGCAGGTCCTGACCGTGCCTTGATTTACAGCAATTTACTGGCATGAACCGGGTAGTCCCATGTGCCGCCTTCTGACTGGTAACACAGCAAATGATATAAATCATGCTTTTATATGTTTATTGATAAGATTAAAATAATAAATTATGTGTAACCCTTAAAAAAAAAAAAAAAAAGCCAAGATATTTAATGGCCAAGTCTGTGGCCCCTTAGTTCACTGCACTGTGCCTGGAGGGTGATGCAGAAATTGGTCTAAACTAATCCAATCCATGTATTCTAAGAGATGCATGACCAACAAAGGGCCACGCACAGAGAAGGCTCTCTGAGGACAGAAAAGATGCTGTACAACAGGGGAAGATGTTCACATGTACTCCATTGGGGGACATATAGCTCATGTAAGTGCCACAAACAGCCACCTTGAAATTTCAAAGCCCTCCTCTTTCTTCCAGCTGGAGCCATGGAGTACTTCAGCCCTCTAGTCCTCCCTTATTGTAACAGAATGCTCACAAGTCTTCTCCTTCTTTAGGCTTGGCTTAATGCTGACAAAACTGGCCTGTAAGTGTCATTTCAAAAATCAGCCCCATAGCTCCATTCAAAAAGCAAAGCAGCTTCATTAGCGGTCAATAACAGCATTTAATTTCATTACTGCTGATAGAACTTCTCCAGTGAATGAAAGGTTGGACAGAAGTGATCCACTCTTATATTAGAGGATGGACAGGAGTGATCTACTCTCATATGAGAGGATGGACAGGAGTTACTCACTCTCATATGAGAGGATGGACAGGAGTTATTCACTCTCACAAAAGGCATCATCAGGTGACACTCATTCCAGGTAACACCATCCACCAAAGCCGGCTGTATCAGGAATGATGCAGAAAGAATCCCTTACCTGTCCGGTAGACAAAATTGCCTTCTGTCTCTGATGATGATGGAGACACCAATTCCTCCTCAAATTCATTGGAACTAAATGAACCAGAGTGATTCCTTTGCCTTGTTTTTTCCATCATAGCCGCATTAGTAGCCATGACATGTCTCAATGAGTCATTTAGGTAACGATTCAATAAGCTGCTTTTGTATTTGGGGGGTGACACGTAATCCTCATTGGCACTTGTTTCTGGTCTCACTCCTGTTTTTATTACTGAACTTTCAGTTTTAATCACAGTGTGATGAACGGGTTTGTTATATCCCCCTTCATTCATATGGTTTCTTGGAGGATTTTCTCCATCTGAAAACAAAGGAGGAAATACACAGTAATGCATCAAATACCTAATATTTAACAAGAGGCTTTCTCTACGTGTTTTAAATTGCTATAAATATAACTAAAAGTAGACAAAAAATTTTACACTTCAGCATTAGAAAATTATTTTCATTTTCTTCTGTTCACACATTGCTCACAGTAGTTTCCAGCGTACTCAGATGCTTCAGCTATTCCAAATTAACTAACTGTAGAAAACAGTGTCTGGGTCTAATTTGTTCACGAGCAACACAAGGCAAGTAGAAAAAAAACTGAGAAGTGCCCTAAATCAATGAAAAACATTTCAAAATCTGTGTGAATAAGCTGAATGCCTACTATCATAACTTGAACTTTGCTTCTTCTGAGTACCAGGACATATTTAAGTGTATTTGCTTAAACTGTACTCTCTTAATTGTTCTGTAACCAATCGTTTAAAGGGAAGTGCAAACCAAAGAAATGTGAGTACAAACTGAAATTGGGACAAGGAGATTTGAAACAGAATACAAGTTGAAACATATTCTTCCAAAAATTCACCTACACATTTCTGATAATGTTCTGCAGCATTTATTCTTGTCAGTGTATCTCCATGTCACAACCGACTGAAAAAAGCACCCACAGACATAATTAATACAAATGTTCTATTAAAAACTATAGGGTGCTATTTAAAAAATTCCTACGTTTGCTAATTTGGATAAGAAAGAGAATTTCAGTGCACCTATTAAGGAAAATGTTTGCTGGAAAAATACATAAAATAAATACAGTAATAGTTTACCATATAATAAGCCCCACTGAAGTTAATCAGATTCTCTTGTTAATGGTGTGATATTGCTATAGCCCTTCCATCAAGGAAAGCAACAGTCAAGAGATTTCTCATTTCCTTAAACCAACAAATACAATCAATTTTTTCCTTTAATGCAGATTAAAGCATCAGGCTTGTAGAATCTATTGGACAAACAATTATCTTTCTAGTAACACTGCTATACGAAACAGGTACATAACATGCAACCAGACCATCACCCCGATTAACCTGCACAATCCCACTCTGCAAGGCTGCATAGTAGTTGGTAGCCAAAAATGGTACTTAATTCACAAAAAGTAGAGGCAGATCCACTGAGGGCAGTTTGTGAGAAATCAGAGCTAACTCAGGGTATCTGACACTTTCTAAACCTATTTTAATCAGTTTAAAACTGATAAAAGGAGCGTCAACAAACCTTCAGAGCACGAGTCATCGCTGCTCACGCTGAGTCGTTCAGCATTTCCTTGAACATATTTGTTGTACAGTTTTATTCGTAAAGCCCAGCTAAGATCTGGTTGCCTGACAGTATTCTTCAGGCGACGTCTTGCATTGGCAAACCAGTTTGATACCTGCATACAAATTAAGGTATTAGTTTCTCTTGAAAACAATGCAAATAAACACATCTAACCCACAGAGTTTTCATCCGTTTTATGTATGCCCTAAGAAAACGGCAAGCAAGGGAGACATGAACAGAAGTCAATGAAACTACCACCGAGCAGAGCAGGAACCTCAGACAGGAAGGCAAGGTTCAGGCTTTCCAACCTTCCCAAGTGTTAGCAAATCCTCAGTATTAACAAGGTTCTAATTTAAGGTGTCCCAAAATACTCATCTTATCTTCAGCTTTCTTCTTTTTTTAAAGATAATGCCCTGAACTTTCTAAGAGAAACCTTTGATGTATTACTAACATCCTAAACGAAAATGAATAGCTAATGTTCAGTAATTTGCCTTTGACATTTACGCAGGGTACAATAAGGCTGTTGAACAGAAAACCCCATTCTGAATTTGGTTATATAAAAGCCCGAATTCTCCCTCCTGCCTTATCAGCACTCTGACAGTTAGTGGGTATCAGGAAAGTCTTACACAGAATATAACCTGCTTTGAGTCACTGCGGAAATCAACCATTTGCTCTACAGAGCAGCAGCTTTTATGAGCTCTTTCTCTTATGGAAACCCTGAAAAGCAGTGAGGATGCAGATTCCTCACACAGTGACTACCAAACAAGAGACTGGCTTGTCTTCCTTCTCAGCTGCAGAGCATTTTCTAGAGTTTGACATTGCAAAATGGATACACATTAGTAGCCTTCTACCATACAGGGTCACCACAAAGTCAGGCTCAAACACAAGGATCTCACACTGCTTTAGGTACAAAAGGAGCAAAAGGGCACAGTCTAGTCTTCTGTACCAGCAGTGCTAATCAAATCGTCAAGTGGGATGTGCGCACTTGCAGTGACTTTGCATGAAAGCATACCTGAGAAAATGCCGGCCTTGATTCTACTGTGTATTAAAAATACATAAAATAGGAAATACTGATACTGACAGAGTGACCTTACCATAACCTTACTACGAGCAAAAGCAGAGGCAAGCTACCTACACTCTAACAATATTTATTTAATGATAAATCAGGTCTTAAAAATGCTGTTTACTCCTTGCACAGGAATAAGTGTATTTTGACATGACCTCTGCAAAAAGGAGGCAGAGTAGCATTACTTGCAAAGGAGAATGTAAAGAATGTCGGGAGAGTCTATAGCCCTGCTCACATCTTTGTGTTGTGAAAGTGCACACAGAAGAAGCCGAGACTACTGCAGTCATATTCTGACCTGGGAATGATCATACCATTCAATTTATGTTAACCTGCAAAGCAAGTTAACACGTTTTATCAATACATGCTACCCTACCTACCAGAAAGCCAAACTGTAGACCTCAGTGTTGGATTTTAGCCCTAGTTTTGTCTTCTGTCTATTGTAGCTAATGTCATATAAATCGCACAGAAGTATCTGGCTAATTATTCTGGATTGATAATCTCTTCTGGGGTGATTACGAGAAAAATAAACACGATCTGCTTAAAGGAAAAGCAAAACTTCGGTTCAGACTCCCCCCCCCCCCCCAGAATTAATCAGAGGCACCTTACTCTCACATCATGGTTT